>CAUYPK010072406.1:0-47154 GCA_963574355.1 Loris lydekkerianus | reverse complement strand
TTATTGGAGTTGTTCCTGAATGCAATCTTTATATAACTTTATTCTATTTTCTTAGTACCTTGTTTTTATCTTCTATTAAATCACCCTCTAATGATTATTGTGCCTAATAATTTGTTTCTTTTTTAAAAAATGAAATGAAGGAATATACCATGCTTAGTAGAATACTTGGTGCATGGTAAGTAGTCAATAAATGTTACTTATTTTATTATCATTTTAAACTAAAACTGAGATGATAGCATAGTATAGTGGTTAAGGGAGAGGATTCTGGAGCCAGGATGCCTGCATTTGAATGCCAGCTCTGCCCTTAATTAGCTATTTACGATGTTGTACAATTTATGTAACTTTGCTGTGCTCAGTTTCTCCATCTGTAAAATGGGGATAGTAAGTGTTTTTACTTCACACACGTGAATGGGTTATGTATGTAGTATGTGAATACTTAGACACGCACCTGCTACACAGCAAGTTTTATAGACGTATAAGCCATTATTTTTTATTCCTTTTAATCCGAATGTCTGTAATATCATTAATTTTTTTTTTTTTTTTTTTTTTTTTGGTCTGGGCTGGGTTTGAGCCCACCACCTCCAGCATATGGGGCCGGCATTCTATTCCTTTGAGCCACAGGCGCCACCCATCATTAATGTTTTTTCTATAACCAACATTTTGGTTCTCTTAACCAAAGGTTCTTATTTTACTTTAATATTTGATCAAGTTCTACATCTATTCTGTTTTCAAGACACCAAGATTTTCAGAGTATTAGTAATAATAAATTCCAGTAAGAAAAGAAGGTAATTAACAAGATGAGATGCTCCTACAGAGACTGTGTTAGGACGCTTAATGCAGTCTGAAATCCCACATGCAGAATATATTATTAACTGCCTAATTCTAGTCTTTCCTTGGCATATAAGAAGTCAGCAACAATTAAACTGAAATGAAGATAGTACACAACACTTATAAAAAAATAAACTTCATTTTTCCACCTTAGAATTCAGTGGTGAATACTTTCTCTTGTACCTTTTGGAGCTGTGGGTTCCAGAGAAATGCTTAATTGGAACAAGTTATACAATTACACTTGGTGCTCAAAATAAAGTATGTTCTACCTGGTGATTTCCAACACATAAAATTTAGGCTTTACTAGAACATGAGAGGCCAAGGCTAACATGGAGGGAAAGTCACTTGTGGCATTCCCAGGTTCCTCCTTGGCACTGGCCCTGCCCCTGCACTGGGCAATGCTGCTTGCAGGAAACCACAGAATTTAAAAGCAATGGATGACATTCTTCTCTGACTATGAAATGTCTGCTCACTCCTTCTTCAGACAGTGTGGACAGAACCAAACTCTTTACAAACAATATTTTTAATATGTCAAATTTGAATATTTAATTAATAAGAAGCACACTACTTTTACACTACAAATATTTTTAAGGAATAGTTTAGATCTTTCCTAGTAGAAAAGGTAAAAAAAAAAAATGAGTATATGCTGAATGTACTGATGGCCATATTTCAACTTTTTAACTTTTGTAATTTGATCTATTAAAAATAATAGATAAGCATGCAAGGGAAAATAGTTTCTTTTCTACCTTTAAAATTGCAAATCATCACATTGTTAATTTATTTACATATTAAGCACCAATCAGAAACAGAACAATTTTCCAATGGTGTTACTTAGATTATGATTTAAAAATTGAATTCCCCACTTGCTTTGAAAGGAAATTAAGGTACATGGTTCAAAATACTATAGACATCATTAAGATTACCATCTTGGAGCAGTTTATAATCCCATCTGCCATAGATGGTTGTGTGGCCGTGAACACATTACGTGGCCTTGTGCAACTACATCTCCAAACTCCATTTTCCTCTTCAGTATGAGACTTCAATCAAGTCTCATAGGATTTCATTATAAATGTATATCCCATTAAGTGTATAACATAGTGCATAGTGCTGGGACATAGTTAAGTGATCAATGTATGGTGGATTTTAATATGTTAATACTAAGTATGTCCTTCTTAATCCATTCCTTTAAACAATAATTTCTGCCAAGCTTCTTAGCATAACTCTTCCAACTAATACACAAAATGCTTCAAACGGGAAAGGAGAACTCTAAGAATAGGAATATCCAATTCATTTCCTGGCCTGAAGATTAGAGAACCTTTTACATTTTATTTAACTTGAGTGGGGGTCTTCTTGGTCAGGTTCTACCATACACTCTGCCCCCTTGAGTGTGTCTGGTGTTCTCAGCATCAGGATGGAAGGCACAGGAGAGAGAAAATTGGCTCCAACCAACTGGAGAAAGCTCCAACCAGCCACTGGCGTCTTCCTACCCAGCCCAAAGTGGTCTCTGCCTGGGAGGTCCTCCAGCTGCAGCTTTCTTTCCTACCCTTCTATCTTAGAATCTAAGATAGAGATGATGACAATGATGAAGCTGATGGCAATGTATGATAGCTAGTATTTATTTAACGTTTATTCTAAGCCAGGCACTACAAGGTCTTTGTACCTATTATCTCACTTAATCCTTTCAATAATCAAAAGGTACTCTGTTTATCTCCATTTGACATATAAAGAAATCACAGCTTAGGTTAAATAACATGCCCAGTGCCACTCAGTTCCTCAGCAGAGAGCCAGTTCACAAGCAGATCAGATTCCAGCCGCAGCCTTTATTCCTAACCCCAGGGTACAGCAACTCCAAGCTACTTGCAGGGCTGCCTATAGGATTAGCCCAGGCCCTGGTGGCTCACCCCAGATCAACCCTACCCAACCCCACAGTCTCTAATATCTTTCTGTTCAAGTCACACTTCCTGACTTAAAATTTACAAGGCTGGAGACGCAGTGGCTATGGCAAATAATGCGGCTATCATAACTTCAGTTGGATCCCTTATGTTCCCCCAGTGAATTGCTCCTCCTGGCATAGGATAGCCATGAACCCTAATGCAGAAAAAATTCCCACAGGGAGATAGATCCCTGACATACTGACTAGTACCTTTTGGCCTCTAACACTAACATACAGTACATTATTAATTACACTCACTTTATAGGTGAAGACATAGCAAGGTAAGAGAGATGGTTTGCTCACAGCTACACAGCAGGTGGAAATAAAATCACCTATAAATTTAGCTCAATGCCCTTTGGAAGTCCTTACCGTCTCGTTTTTTTCTAGGCGTTTGTTGCTCAAACCTCTTCACACACCAGCAGCATAAAGATGAACACACGGTGGAACCAGCCTCTCCCAGGCTCAGCTAAAGGAAGACTTCCAAACCCGAGAGCCCTGCAGACTAAGTTGACCCTTCAGGATGTTTCCTATTATCCTTTAACTAGGCAGCCTAGATTCCTCAGGGCAACGCATAAATGTCCCCAAATACAATTTCAGCAATTTCCAGTAGAGGGAAAACTGCAGTTAAAACTCCAGTAGAGGGAAAACTGCAGTTGGATGGTGAGTTGGGAACCTTGTGTGCTTAGTTTTTCGCTGCTGTGCTGAAAATCTCAAAATGTCAGCCACAGGCCATTCCATTTTGTTTATTTAAATGAAGAATTTTAAAAATCACTTTTTCCACTTCATGGTTCCTTTGGGCCAGGGAATAAAAATAGCGATCTCATCAGGAGCCAAACGTTTTCTGGAATAGTAAAGTAAGAGGGAAAAGAGCCCGGTTCAGGACGACAGAAGTCTTGGAGGAGCTACCTGAAAGCAAAACTCTCGTTTCAGCCACGTCCTTTTTTTTCCCCTTCTCATGATAACAGCCTCAAAGTCAGGAGCAGTTTATAACAAACTCTGCGGCACGCCCGAGGCGATTACCCCTGAGCCTACTCCCGGCCCGGCCACCTGTCAGAACCCGAGGACCGCGCAGGCGAGGTTGCTTGGGGAAGTGACCCTGGGGGGGTGAGGACAATCGGAGGATCAGAATTCTCCGGAGGACTGGGATTCTCGGGGAGGATCGGAGCCCAGCGCGCAGGCTGTCGCGCTCTCAGCGGCTTCACTGCAGCAGCCTGGGGACCGGTGGCCTCCAGGGCTCAGGCGCGCCCCGCCGCGGACTGGCAGGGACTCACCCGGCCCGGCCCCCACCTGTGGTCCGCGCCCGTCGGGCTAGCTGGGGCGGACTGGCCTCAATCCTCCGCGCCACGGGGCGCGCCTTACCTGTTGATCTTGAGCGCAAAAGCGCGGCGCTCTGCGCTGGGCAGCGTGGCCATCGCCCACTGCGGCTCAGCCGCCTCTTGGGGCTCCTGGTGCGGAGAGCGGGGACCCGGCGCGCCGCACAGCCGCTGCACAGCGCGCGGAGCGCGACGCGAGCCTCATCTGTCATTCAGAGCTGGAAACTTCCGCATTTCCACCTTATGCGCTGAAATCACCCCGGGGGCGGCCCAGTCTGCTGGCCGTGGCGGCCAGCCCAGCCGCCCCGCGCACAACCTGGCACGCAGGGAGCGGCGGGGAGGAGGGTGTGGAGCCAGCGCGGCACTGCCGTCCGGATACCCCGGCCTACGGCGCGCTCTTCCCGGGGCCCTGACCTCAGGCAGAAAGGAGCGCGGGCGGATGACCCGGCGACAACGGAGCGCAGGCCGGAAACTCCATCTGCTGAAAGCCGCCAAGCTGCCAGGGAATGTGGGCAAGCCGCGGGAGCCCGAGTCCTCCGCCCACGCCGCGGAGTTGGCGAGGTCGGGAGATCAACCCCGGGATTCTTTAGGCTAGGCCTTACCTTAATAAGGGTTGACACCTATTCCTGGGAAAAGACAGACTTTAACAAAGAATGTTTAAAGTCAACAGAACTTATGAGGATGCAAATCAACTTTGCAAACCATACGCTCACCCATTCTTCCTGGGACACCTTAAGTGAATATAATGAATCTATCCAAAGAATAAACATTATGCATTTTTAGAGAACAAAATTTTGTACACCCTGGGATGAAAACTTTTCTGTGGGGAACCACTGAAGGCAGCATTCCTGTAATTCAAGAGCATGCTGCATCCAGGTTAATTTCAGTTTCAGACTGAGAGGACTGCTAAGAAACCCAGCCTCAAACTCAAGAAAAAATCAGAAAAGTCCCCATGTTGACAGGTGTGGAAAAGCCCGTGTTTATTTCAAGTTGCTGGCTTGCTCTTGATTGTGCTATACTGGAGCACGCTCTATATGATTACTTGTCGATTCGCCCTTAAAAAAAACTAAAGCAAAATATTATGTACTGGATGTGTAAAATACACACTGGATTTTGAAGACAGTACAGAAAAAAATAGTGCAAAATATCTTGTTAATGATTTTTGTGTGGATTGCATGTTGAATACTATGGATATAAATAAAATGTATTATTAAAATTAATTTCATCTATTTGTTTTTTTTTCCTTTTTTAACTATGGCTTGCATTAAAGTAAGTGGGAAATTACATATGTGGCTCATATTTGTGGGCCTCAATACATTCCTATTGGACAGTACCAGTCCAATACACCCTAATTTGCAACCCAATACTATATTGCCTGAACTGGATTCGGTCTTTTCCTGATGGCCTTCCTTTCTCTGGTTTCACCTGTGTCAGGTAGTTTAGTAATTTTTCAGAGCTGGTTAGGTAGGCCCTCCACTCCCAAATCAATGCCTTTTGAAGCACTTAAGACAAAGTTCTTAAGTATGACATATAGACTGTCTGTGAAAACAGACTCCAAGAAAAGAAAGCTTTTTTTGAAATTTGGAGTTTCTAACTTTCAAAATTCTCCTAAGTCTACTTACTACACTGCAATTTTTCAGCAAATATTTGGATAAAAAATTCTTAGAGAACAATTCTATGAGTACTTCTTCCAATGAATGATTTGTAGAAAACTTCTTTCATAAGAAGCTTCAGCACACAGTGCAATAAGTCAGACTTTCAGATGGGATTCTCTGAGTTTCTGAATCCTTACGACCCACCCTTCCATGCAGAGCAAAAATATAGTGGTTTCGCACAAACACAAATAAAGCTTAATGAGGACATCTTGAGCTTCCAGAATTTGCGATCATGAAAACTTTTGGGGGTGAATGGGAGGAATCATAAAACCTTCCATCTTGCCCTCAGATCATTCTGAGTTCAACCCAGGGCTTGACACCTAATTCTAAAGGTCAGGCCAAGAGTATTACCCTCCATGCCCTCAGTTTCCTGATGGTTAGAAATGACTCCATCTCCTTAACAGTCTTTTAACAATTCACTACGAATGTATTATCCATTAATTTCACCACATGCCTTTTTTCAAGCTTTATTTGCTCTTAGACACATTCACATGTTGCTGGCAAATAGCCATCCAAGAGTCTCTCTTCCTCATTTTCACCGACTCTTTCTTTCTTGCACTTGGACTTCTCTGCTCCTCACCCCTTTGTCCACAGTGAACTCTGGGATGCCTCCTTCTTGTCCTTCCTCTTTCTCTGTACCTTGGTGTCATTCCATTTTGTTTTTCACCATTATACAATTTTCCCCTTGACTTCTATGACAGGGACGGCCTCAACTGTCCTAAATTTGCCTCTAGTTTCCCCCCCATCTTCTTTTCCTTACCTTTCCAGAAAGCCAACCTCTGTCTTTACATCACACCTTACCTGTTTTATTTAACAAGCAACTAAATAACACTTCTTGTACCAGGCACTGTTTCAAGTCCTGTACAAATATGAGTTCATTCATTTATTCATAACAATAATTAAGTAAAAACCTTATCCTCACTCTGCAACTGGGGAAACCGAAGCTCTGAGAGATGAAACACAAAGTCACAAACTAGCAAAGGGGGAGCCATTTCCTATCCAAAAGTGTTGCCTATCTCCTGGATATCTATACTCGAATATTTTCAAACTTCACCAGAGTCCACCAATATAAAACTAACATTCTCCATCTCGTCTACTCAGTTGCAAGCTAGTTATAAATAGCTATTTCTGTTGGTAGCACTACTTTTTTATTTCCCAGGTTTAAAACTTTGGAGTCCTCTAGTAGGGGAAATCTGGGTTCTAGTTTCAGCTTTTTGCTGGGTGATCCTGAGTGAGTCGTATCCTGTTTGGATCACAGATGCCTCAGTCTTAGAACGGCATCATTTGATTGCCTCTCTCTGAACGTGGGGACCATGGCAGCCCTAATTTCTTCCTCTCCTTTACCATTTAGGTCAAATCACCTACAAAGGTCTATTATTTATTTATTTATTATTATTTTTATTTTTATTTTTTACAAATACTACTCCTTTATAAATGCCACTGTTCTCACTGCTTCCATTCTTGTCCAGCCCTTGATTAATTACATTAATGTCTGGAGGACAAAAATAAGTTTGATGACTTACTGCACAGTAATCATCAAGTGTGAAAAAGAGGGAGGCATTCCATCTGTAGGCCTCTCCTTATTCTGATCTAATCTGACTCCACTACTGCATTAAACTTACTAAAACCTTGTTTCAGGCCAAGTGCACTGGTTCATGTCTGTAATCCTAGCACTCTGGGAGGCCGAGGCAGGTCAGGACTTCAAGACCAGCCTGAGCAAGAGTGAGACCCTATCTATACTAAAAATAGAAAAAACTAGCTGGCCATAGTGGTAGTCACCTGTAGTCCAGCTACTTGGGAGGCTGGGACAAGAAGGATTGCCTGAGCCTACAAGTCTGAGGTTGCTATGAGCTATGATGATGCAATGTCACTCTACCCAGGGTGACACAGTGAGACTTTGTCTCAAAAACAAAACAGAATAGCCATATAATCATGTTTCTCCCCTTCTCATTTAGCTTTGGTAGCTTCCCATAGCCTCTACCACCAAGTGTGAACTTCTCTAACTAGCTTATAGGCCCACTTCAGATAACCAGCTCCATCCCTTGCCTTGGGACAGGGAATAGCTCCAACTTGTACCTGGAGAAGGCAGTAATCCTCTCAGACTGGGAGGATTTTGCCCCTGATTTTTTTTTTGGCCAGGGCTGGGTTTGAACCCAGCACCTCCGGTATATGGGGCCAGCGCCCTACTCCTTG
This sequence comes from Loris lydekkerianus, assembly GCA_963574355.1. NCBI lineage: Eukaryota > Metazoa > Chordata > Mammalia > Primates > Lorisidae > Loris > Loris lydekkerianus. Next base: position 39,232 of record CAUYPK010072406.1, on the reverse strand, counting down.
AGCCACGGGAGCTGCCCCTGCCCCTGCCCCCGCTTTTGTTATTCTTGCAGCTATTCACACTGCACCATCACATCTAGTCTTTCCCCATCCTTCAAAGTTTAAGTCAAGTAGTCATGTTCCATCTCCACCTGAAGGAGTATCTGTCTGAAGGCAGCATTCCTTTAATTAGTTAAAAGTTAGGTCATCACCAATAAACACAGCCCTGTAGAATGAAGGATCCTGAATATTAGACTATCTTTAAAAAGTATGATTGTTTTCACATCCCCTCCCTTCTTCCAAAATCCATCTAAGACCTTCCCAGATTTTGTTCAACTGAGACTGCCTTGACCATCTATTTAACATTGCAATGCCTCCTTCCCTTGTCCTGATACTTTCTAACTCCTTTTCCAACTTTGCTTTTCTCTATAGCTCTTATCATGATCTGACATACGCATATATTTTATTTATTTGTTTGTTATCTCTCATACTTCTAGGATATAAATCCCATGAGTGCATGAATTTTTATTGGTTCCCTGACCTACCTCTAGGGCTTAGAACAATGCTTCACACATAGTAGGTACTCAATTAGTATTTATTGAATAAATGTATAACTGATTTAGTATCAAACACACAATATATATTCAATAAATATTTGTTAAAGTGAACTTGAAAGGAAATGGCCAAGTTTCACATGTCTTTCAGAAGGAAGTGAGAGTCTTCACTTTTTATTCTCTTAAAAGTATTTTCAGGACTATTTTAATTGTGCCCTCCCATGAATATCTTCCAACTCCATTTTGTACCTATTTCTTGGGTTGAAAAAAATCAAACCAGCACATAGCTTATTACTAGCAAGTAGATTTCTTCATAATTGTCTTACAAGTGGGGACGAATACAAAACGATTTGTGTGCTGATATTTAAAACCAGCTATAGTTTAGACATGTGGAGTTTAGAGTTAGACATTTAGAATTTGGAGTTCTAATGTTCTCCATTTCATTCCTTGTTTTTTCACCCAAAACTAAAATCTATAAATATGAAAAGAACTAAGTTTAAGAAACTGGGCTTTAAAATGTATTTTATATATACACAGATATTATTTCTATTTTTACTTATTTTATTTATATTATAAAATACAAAAATATAAAATATATTACATATATTTTACTATAAGTTAGTATTTTAGATATAGGATTTAGACCATATTCTAATGTACAAATGCTATTTCATATTTAATAGAAATATTTGCACCATAGCATTTTAGAACTAAAAGGACCTTGGATTAATTAATCAGTGAATGAATGAATATATGTATACACTCCTTCTGATATATGTGCCTTCCTTCTCCAAGCATTTACAGTGTTTGCCATAGTCAGGCACTGTACTAGGTAATAGTAGGAGCAAACAATAATACTTGTTCCCTGACTTCTCAGAACTCATGGGCTAGGACTGAGGCACATGTAAATAAGGAAAGAAGAGGCTTGGGTTCCGTGTGACAGCAGAGAAACATTTTGCTGTACAACACCCTGGGAGAGTGAGGAAGCACAAAGAGGAAATGACTTGTTCTTGTGGAGGGCGGTAGCAGAGAGATTGACGCTGAGGAAGAATGACTTTACAGATGCAGTGACCTAGGAACTGGGTCTTAAAGAACAAGTTCACCAGGCAGAGAAGAGTATATTCAGGATAATCCAGGCAGAAGGAGCACGTATGCAGTCAGGGAGGCATGAGAGACCATTTTTCATCTCAAGAATAAGAAGGATGGCTCAGGGCCCATAGCATAGTGGTTATGGTGCTGGCCACATACCCCAAGGATGGTGGGTTCAAACCCAGCCTGGACCAGCTAAACAACAATGACAACTGCAACAAAAAAATAGCTGGGCATTGTGATGGGCACTTGTAGTTAGTCCCAGCTACTTGGGAGGCTGAGGCAAGACAATTGCTTAAGCCCAAGAGTTTGAGGTTGCGGTGAGCTGTCAAGCCAAGGCGCTCTACCCAGAGCAACATAGTGAGACTTTATCTCAAAACAAAAGGGCGGCACCTGTGGCTCAATGGAGTAGGGTGCCAGAGATGGCAGGTTCAAACCCAACCCTAGCCAAAAACTGAAAAAAAAAAAAAAAGAAAGAAAGAAAGAAAGAAAGAAAGAAAGCAAGCACAGAAAAGAATAAGTAGGATGTCAGGAACCCAAGGGTACAGAGTGAGGTGGCAGAAAAATAGAGCCTTGGAAATAGGCAAGGCCTGAGCATGAAGGTCCCATTGTAGAATTCAGACTTGATCCCACAGGCTGTTGTGGAGAAACCAGTGAATAGTGACTGCTATTTCTGTAAATAGGTCATTGCCTCACAGGGGAGACCTCATGCCACCTGACAGGCCATGATGAGGATGCTGCTGATGTCCAGTAGAGTATGGGGCGGAGGGTGCTGAGCATGATACCTCCTACACTTGTCACTGCCGGCCCTACCTTAGTCAACCTGCGCTCTCACTGGATTCTAACAAAGAAATACATAATTCTCTGCAGGAGAGTTCAGGCAGTTTCCCCAAAGTCTTATCTCATGGAGAGATAGAGAAATTATGAGGAATAGAAAGTCAGGTGCCGGTCCTCCAGTCTGGTCACTCCTCACTGGAAGGCCCACATGGCTACGGCCACCGCCTCACTCCCAGGTCCCCCCTGCAGTTCCCTCAGGCTTCTCTATTTACTCACTGCCCCATCTCCACACTCTCTTCTCTCTAAAGAATCAATTATGCATCCTTTGGTTGGTTCTGATGTCTGCACCATTTCCCAAAACCCTAGATGTTGAACAGCCTTCCTACTCCTAGTTTCTGCTGTCTCTGCAGAGGGGAGAGTTGGGCTCTGATCCATACCTGGGAGGGATTCAGTGACTGACTTCCATTCCAGGCTGCAGGTGACATTCTTTTGTGGAAAAAATTAATTTCCTTCTGTAGACTACCATTAGATCTAAATGGAAAAATCATATTCTCTGCATTAATTGATCTTGATGTTATTTCTTGTAAGTTAGTAATGTTGGCCTTAGGAGGCTGAAAAACTCCTTCCTTCACCTCTAGGCACATTGCAAAGCTGTCAGCTTGCTGGAATGTTTCCTTCCAGTCCCCTTCCCTGCGTGTAGCAAATGTGTTCATCTTTCCTGCTACAGTCACACTGCTATAACATTTCTATTTTGCATTTTTTACTTATCTAACCATATTAATTTTTCTGTGTTAATATTACTTCTGTACTTATTATTTTATATCCTTTACCTTTATCTTGGTGCCTTCAAATATTTACTTTGTTTTGCTGTTGTTGTTGTTGTTGTGTGTGTTTACATATCACCACTCAAAAAAACAAAACAAAAAAACAGAAAACACTAGCTCTGTGGAACGAGGAGTCCAGCAGACATATTGCTATGTTGATCCAGCATCCATTCTCCCCATTTCTGGAAACAGTATCTCCATTTCCCATGGGGAAAGATGCTGCCCCACTTTCAGACCTCCACTCTAGGCACCAAAGTGGGTATCAAGCCCCGGCCTGGCCCATCAGATCATTACCACCTTGTTCTCCATAATTAGGTTTGAAGATCAATGAAAGCCAGTGAGCCTCAAATCCACAAATCCTGTTAGGACCATTTGGAACAGAAACTTTCTGATTTTTTTGGGAATGGAACAGGAGAGGAGCTCCAAGCCTAGAGCTGCAATGGCCATGTAGCCACCACGGGGGATAGCTGCTTGAGATGGGAAGACAGCAGAGGTGAGAGATGGGGAATAGGGGACAGATTCCTGATTAATTCCACTTGATCGCACGTGGAATTTCAGTTCTGTGAGCAAATAATGAAAGCTAATATTAACTAAGTAGTTATTGTGTGCCAGGTATTATTCGAGGGTGTATTATTTCAAAATATTACAGGGGTACACATGTTTTTGATTTTTGATTACATGTATCAGTTTTGTTATGCTTGAGTCAGGGTTATAAGTATGCCCTTCACCCAGATGGTGTTCATGACACCCATTAGGTAGGTTTTTGCCCATCCCTTCCTCCCACTTCCCTCCTGCTTGATTTCTGCTGAGTTTTACTTCCCTCTGTGCACGTCTCATTGTTCGTTCCAGTTTAGTAGCAAGTGGATGTGGTGTTTGTTTTTTCCATTCTTTAGATACTTCACTTAGGATAATGGTCTCTAGTTTCATTCAGATTGTTGCAAAAGGCCTTAATTCATCCTTCTTCATGGTTATGTAGTGTTCCATAGCATACATGTACCACATTTTGTTAATCCACTCATGGATTGATGGGCACTTGAGTTGATTTCACATCTTTACAATCGCAAATTATACTGCAATAAACATTTGTGTGCTTGTGTCTTTTTGATAAGGGTAAATACCTAGTACTGGGATTGCCAGATCAGATGGTAGAGCTACTTTTAGTTCTTTGAGGAATCTCCACACCATTTTCCATGGAGCTTGTTCCTTTCTCTCTGCACCCATGCCAGCCTCTGTTGTTTCGGGTTTTTTGGGTAAAAGCCATTCTCACTGGAGTTAGTTGAGACCTCATTGTGGTTTTGACTTGCACTTCCCTCATGATTAGAGACATTGAGCATTTTTCCTATGTTTATTGGCCGCTAGTCTATCTTCTTTTGAAAAGCTTCTGTTCATGTCTATTGCCTACTTTATAGGGTTGTTTCTTCTTTTTCTTTTCTTTTTTTTTTTTAGGGACAGAGTCTTACTTTATCACCCTCAGTAGAGTGCTATGGCATCACAGCTCACAGCAATCTCCAACTTCTGGGTTTAAGCGATTCTCTTGCCTCAGCCTCCTGAATAGCTGGGACTACAGGCGCCTGCCACAGTGCCCGGCAATTTTTGTTGTTGTTGCAGTTCCGCCAGGGCTGGGTTTGAACCCGCCACCCTCGGTATATGGGGCCAGTGCCCTACTCACTGAGCCACAGGTGCCGCCCTGGTTGTTTCTTCTTGTTGATTTGCTTGAGTTCTTTGTAGATTCTGGTTATTAGCCCTTTATTGAATGTACAACTTGCAAATGTTTTCTCCCATTCTGTAGGTTATCCATTTTCTCTGTTGATTACTTCCTTATCTATGCAAAAGCCTTATAATTTCTTTAATACTCATTAAAAATATGAACTAGGTAATATCATTAACTTCATTTTATGGAAAAGGAAACTGAGGCATGGATTAAGTAAATTGCCCAAGATTACTTATAATAAATGGGATCAGGATTGAAACATGGAGGTTTGGCCCTCGAGGCTGCCTATAACAACTACACTATGCTGGCTTCTGATAAATTGATCTTCTGCCTATATTAGTGAGCTGCAAAGAGATTTTACTACTAGAATGGAACACTGGAAAGTAAATAAATTTCTTCTGAGCATTTCAATTTACTCTTTCTTACCATGTGTTCACTATATTTTCCATTTATTACATGTGTCATAATTCATGTAACTATGTCCTTACTTAGGAGGAAGCAGGATAATGTAGTTGTCGAGAGTTTGAACTCTGAAACCTAACCACTGAATTGGACTGGACTTACAAGCTATATGACTTCTTGGCACATTTCTAAATGTCTCTGTATTCAGCTATAAAATAGTGGTTAATGTGGTACCTTTCAGATAGGATTGTTATAACCATTAAATGATGTAAAGCACTTATGGTGATATGTAACTATTTCTATGATTATTATTACCTGCATCTGTGAGTAATGTCTATAGCAGTAAGATACTAAAAGTTGAGTGATGTAGGCCTTTAATCCCAGCACTTTGGGAAACCAAGGCAGGAGGATTGCTTGAGGTCAGGAGTTCATGACCAGCCTGAGCAACGTGGTGAGGCCTTGTCTCCACAAAAAATAAAAAGAAATTACTTGGACATGGTGGCGTATACTTATAGTCTCTGCTACTTGATAGACTGAGGCAGGAGAGGATCTCTTGAGCCCAGGAGTTCAGGGCTGCAGTGAGCTATGATTGTGCCATAGCACTTTAGCCAGGGGGATTGGTGTGACATCCTGTGTCTAAAAAAAAAAGAAAAGTCTCCTAAATAAGTTTATTTTTGTTTTGTTTTGTTTTCTTGGAGACAGAGCCTGAAGCTTTCCCCCTGGGTACAGTGCCATGGCATGACAGCTCACAGCAACCTCCAACTCCTGGACTCCAGCGATTCTCCTGCCTCAGCCTTCCAAGTAGCTGGGATCACAGGTGCCCACCACAACACCCGGCTATTTTTTGTTTGCAATCGTCATTGTTGTTTGGTGGGCCCAGGATGGATTCGAGCCCTCCAGCTCAGGTGTATGTGGCTGGCGCCCTAGCCGCTTGAGCCACAGGCACCGAGCCCTAAATAAGATTTTTACTGAAGTAAAGCAGATGGTCCATAACTGGGTCAGCAACTCAATGGTGCCATCAAGAACTGAGGTTTTTTTCTGTCCCTTCACATTGTCACCCTCGGCATGGTGGCCTTTCATCAACCTTCTTATGACCTATGGCTATCTGATGTCTCCCATGACTCCGAGCAGCCCCAGCACACACCAGCAGTACAAACAGGAAGAAAGAAGGAGGCCACGGCTTTCCATGTGAGGCTCCATCTTTCCCAGAAATCCTCCAGGAAAATTGCCTAGTGTACCCTGGCCAGAAATGGGTCAGATGCTCTTCCTCAGCTTCAAGGAAGGGAAAGAAAGAATGTCCGGTGAAGAAAAGTGGATAACCACGGTCAGCTCAGAATGATTTTGATTCCTTCTCTTGGGGGGCCAAAAGAAAAGCGAGACAAAGGAGAGAATGGCTGTTGCACAGGCAGTGGCTGCCATATGCTGTGGGAAGACTAATTAAGATAATGCACATAGAGCACACAGCATGCTATCACGCACACTCTCGGCACGTAACTCTTATTATTATTTGACATTCATGTTGCTCTAAAGCCTTATAAATTCATTTTCACATGTTTATTATTTCCTTGTGACAGATTCCCAGAAGCGGAATTTATTAGGTCAAAAGTTATAAACTCCTGCCAAAAGTGCCTGAGTCTAATGATGAGGAAGTAGTAGACAAACTTAAATTGAGAAACAGTCAACTGAATGAGTACTTACATTCTTTAAAAAAATGTTGGGACCATGAAAGACAAAGACAGGCTAAGATCTGGGATGGATTAAAGGCAACTAAAAGAGACAACTTAAAGACAATGAGGCATCCTGGATCAGGAAAAAATATACAATAGAGCATTTTATTGGGGCAATTGGCAAAATCTATGTATGAACTATGTATTTGGTAATAGTATTGAATCAAAGTTGTATTTTGGGAATTTGATGCTTACACTGCAGTTGCATAAAGAAATATCTATATTCTTAAGATACACACACTAAAAAAAAATATATATATATACTGAATTATATAAGGGAAAGGCACAGAATGGTCGGATGTCTACAAGTTACTCTTAATGGTCATCAAGGATGATGATAATAATATTAGGAATATGAACATAAGACTGTAAAGAAGAATAGAAATAAAATAATAGGTGAATAATAAAATAATAATAAGGTGAATCTAGATAAAAAGTATCCAGAAGTTTTTGTTATATATGTTTTCAAGATAAAAAGTTAAAGATAAATGATTGCAAACGTAGTTTTGGGTTTTGTTGGTGTGTACTGATTTTTAAGCCGTGTTAGAAGAGATCCTATTTCATAGCACACACACTAACATTGAGTATTGTTTTCACTTTCGCAACTTCAATAAGCTGAAAATACATTAAAAAATTTTCTTTCTGTGTTTATTAGTTAGGTAAATTGTGTATTTTTCCATGTTAGTTCACCACATAGTTGTATTTTCTTTTGTGTCTATTCATGTCTTTTCCCACTTGCATATTAGGATCTTAATGTTTTCCTTATTGACTTTTATTTACCTTTTAAGTCAGATGTCACTACTATGGGATGTTTCTGTTTAAGTAATTATTATTTCCCTAAGTACCTCCAACTATTTGGAAGACAGAGACTAGACAGATTTATAGGATCTTTAAATCCTTTTTGGTCCCTGATGGCTGTCAACATCAGACCAAAGTTTATGACTTTTTGAAAGGCTTTTTTCTCATTTCAGTATTCACCAATAACTTGCAGTTCACATATCCCAACTCATGCCCCTGCATATCATCCTAATAATTCAGGTCCCATGACAAGAACCAGAACTTTTTTTTTTTTTTTGAGACAGTCTCACTATGTCACCCTTGGTAGAGTGCTGTGGCATCACAGCTCACAGCAACCTCTCTTAGGCTTAAGCAATTCTCCTGTCTCAGCCTCCCAAGTAACTGGGACTACAGGTACCTGCCACAATGCCTGGCTATCATTCAGTTGCAGTTGCTTAGCTGGCCCGGGCTGGGTTCAAACCTGCCAGCCTGGGTGTATGTGGCTGCTGCCACAACCACTGTGCAACAGGTGCCAAGCCAAGAGCCAGAACATTTTTAGAAGAGAGAAAAGCAAGCTACGTGCTGGTTTCTGACCCAAGCTACTTGCCTGGGTCTGTTGCTCCTGGTTCTGGCTCACAATTAACAGAGCAGGAGTACAGACTGGTCATCATCTGATGGCATATTCCAAATGTACGGTCTATGTAATTCTTATCAATAATATAACAGCATGGTGCAGAGTTAAAGGTAGAATTTGGATATTAGATCCAGGCCATATGATTGCTGGATCCCTAAACCTATGTCCCACCCATTGGCAATTTGTGTCTTTTAAGAAGAAGCTCCCAGACTTTGGGAGTATCAGAATTACCTGGAGAACTGACAACAAATGCAGAGGCCAGGACTCAGTGAACTATTAACAGAATGAGGCATTGACCTCTAAGGTGTGACAAGTGGCCCAGATGATTCTGTTACATGCCAGAGTTTGAGAACTTTCCTTTAAGAGCTAGCAAATAAAATGAAAATATTCCTAAAAGGTATGATTAAAACTTTTATTAGGTGAAGTTTTCACTTGGATTACTTAATGGAGTTGAGAAGAACAGCTTGTAGAAATGGCTGGTAAAACAGATAACCTGAGATGGGGCACTTAAATGGAGATACAAGCTCAGAAAGGAGAGGCATAGGCCAAAGGGAAGCTTACAGCTGCTATAGAGGAGCACTATGAAATTAGGATGGCAAACTGTTCCCCCTCTAGGAATAGCTCTTCACTTACAATAAACTTTTTAAAAACTGAGTATACTAATGTAAATAGCTGCATAGCCCATACAGTGAATGTGTGACTAGTAGATGAAATCAAAACAGGTCTTTATCACGGTTTCCCACTTCCTCTTCAAAGTGCATTCAGTAGGGGTCATCCTTGACCTTCCCCTATGATATGGAAGCCTGGGAAGATCCCATGAGTTTACCCTTATTCTTGGGCAAAGGTGCTTATTTGCCAGCATAATTTCAAGTCTGACACCAGAATGTCTAGCCAAGATAATAACCAAAGCTCCTCCTTATCTTTAAGGGCAAGTGTTCCCTCCAGCTGGAATGCACTTCAGTCTGTCAGCCTATGGTGGGAGAGAAGGAGGAGGAGGAGGCACGGCTGGCTTCTCTCCACTTTGTGCCATTTCTCTTTTCTTCTCCCACCCCAGCTGGCTAGACAGTTTCTGACCCCTTGCTGCTAGAGGAATGGTAACGAATGAGAAAGCTCTTTCAGAACTGATACCATTGGGCTGGCGCCTGTAGCTCAGTGAGTAGGGCGCTGGCCATATACACTGAGGCTGGTGGGTTTGAGCCCAGCCCGGGCCTGCTAAATAACAACAACTGCAACCAAAAAAAATAGCTGGGTGTTGTGGTGGGCACCTGTAGTCTCAGCTACTTGGGAGGCTGAGGGAAGAGAATCGCATAAGCCCAAGGGTTGGAGGTTGCTGTGAGCTGTGACGCCACAGCATTCTACCGAGGGTGACATAGTGAGACTGTCTCAAAAAACAAAAAAAACAAAAAAAAACTGCTGCTGTTGTAATCTGGTTTTGTACTTTCTGTGCTCAGTGGATGTTCAAAACGGATTCTTTCATTTTCTTGGGGCTTCCCTGGGTTCTTTGAAAAATTGTCCTCCTGAAGACCTCTGTCCTAGAGGCATTTCACCTGGTGCATGCATCTCTTTCTAGTGTTTACTTGTGGCTCACTTGTAGCCCCCTCTAGTTTTCTGCTACTATGGTCTTCCACTTTCTAAGCGACTCTATAGGACAGAACCCCAAATGACACGTTGGCTGGATTGTTCCCATATGGTCCACATCTTGTCCATTGAAAATGCTCATGAATTCCCTGGCCTGCCAAGCCTGGCTGAATCCAGTGCAACTTCCGTCCTGGCATCCATGGGCCAGAGGCAGGCAGCGTCCTCTGGGTCTCTCAGCAGTGGGCAAGTGGTGATTTTAAGTTCTCTGAAAGGTGTCTTAGAAGCCCTGAAGGGAAGCAGCAGTTTTTCTTCCTTTATCCACACCTGTAAGCAGAAGTGAGAATTCCCCTTGGTAAAAACGATCTCCCAAAAAATCTCTTCAAAAGTTCTGTCAAATCCAAGAGTCTTGGAAATTGTTCTCAGAATTTCCTTGGTAAATTCTGTGTATGGCTATCTGGTTTTGGAATACTTCATTGGGTGTATTTGGTTATCCTAGTGAAACTTCTATTCAACATCCTGTTACTATATTTTTAGGAAGTCTGCCCTTCAGCCACATTTAGGCAGGTCATAGTTAAGGCTCCTAGAATTGGGAGCTTCCTGGAGAGAGGAGCAGATTATTGGAAAATGGCAAACTGTCAATGCTTTATTTTGTTTTATTATTTTATTAGTTAAATTATTTAATGTATAGAATACATAGAGGAAATTTCACAGTGATAAATGTAAAGTTCAATGAATTTAATAATGCAAACATACCAGTGTAACAGGTCCAGAAAGAGAACGTTACCAGCTTCCAGGCGTCCCATGATGTGCCTTGCCAGTTGAGCTCTCTCAAGGGTAACAAATACCCCATGAACACCATAAATCAGCCATAAATCAGTTTGATCATCTTTTGAAGTTTATGTAAGTGGAATTGTCTCTGTTTAGTCAACGTATTTGTGAGATTCACTCATACTGTTTCCTCTACTTGGAGATCGTTCAACTGTCATTACTGGTCGCCATGGTATGAATGTACCTGGACGATTAATATTTGATCTATAATTTCTTCTCTCCAGGGTGGTTCAGAGGTGGAACGTGGCCTCCCTACACCTTCCATAATTCCAACTTGAAACTCTCAAGTTACTCTAACGATTTGCCTTGGGTATCAGGAAGAAGCCGTTGAATTCTTTGCCATTTTTCCAAAAACTATGTACAAAGTTAAGGTTTTTGAGGAAAAGAGTTTTTTGTTTCTCCCCATTCTTTATATTTTACTCTATCAGTCTGCTCTTCTAATTTGGCTAGAGTCATAGAAGGTTTAATCTGGAGAAAAACTACATCTACCGAGAAACAATTTTGCATAAATTCTAATAACAATTGTATGAACTTCTGTTTTCTCATGAATTGTGCAAAGAAGTTTTTCACATAGGCCTCAAGAAAAATTTCAACAGGTCTATTTATAGTAACAACTGGAGGTCAGAAATACTTTTCTGAATGTTTCTTGCATTGTACTTTACGTAATAAAAATTTTTTAAATAAAAATGGAAGACTTTGAAGCATAATAGATTTTTATATGAGAATAAGGTGGTCTTTTAGTTTATGTGAGAATAAAAATTCAGATTTTAAAGTATCACAGTGAAATTCAATAACTTAAAAAATTTGTCAGCATTTGCTTAATGGATTAATATCTGCCCTACAATTTAGCATGTGGGTGTTAAAATAGATCTATGTTCTGAGTAACAAAACGAAAAGCATTAAAGACTTTTCTTTTATGAAATCCTACTTAACAAATGCTAAACTACCATTAGGAAATTATTTTTAAGTGAGACAATATTTTAATTGAGATAGAGGGGTATGTGTAACTTCATTGATTCCTTCATTAAATAAAATATTTAGTGAGCACTTGGTATGTGGCAGGCACTACTTTAGGCTATAGACACGTTTCATAAGGAAGGTAAAGGTTGCCACAATCTTCCAGAGCCTATAGTCTAGGGTGGTGGGGGAACAGATAAGCAAACAGATAGTTTCTAAACTGGGCAATGACTGCTTTGTTAGGTCAAGCAGAGCAGGTATCTGTGTGTGCAACTGAAGCATGTGAAAGTCAGCGAATCCATCCTTGGGAGGGCGTGGACTCTTTCCCAAGGAAGTGATGTCTAAGGTGGGTAAAAGCCAGATACAGGATAGAAGATGATCCAGAAAAGGGCTCAACAACTACTTGACATAGTATAGAGTAATATAGAGGACTAGATGGGAAAATGAGACAGGGATGTGATTCAATGAGCTAGAGAGGTGAAAAGGAACACTTGGAAAGCTCCAGCAAGAACTGATCATTACGTCAGCATAATGGAGTGGAAAGGGGTCTGAAGTCAAGCTGATTTGAATGCCAACCTTAACTCTACCACTTAATAGATGTTGAACAAATCCTTTAATTTTCAGAGTCTTGGCTTCTCTCTTTGTAAAATAGGGATAATAACATGAACAGTATCGGGCTTTAGGGAGGATTTAATAGGATTATGCATGTAGAAGGGTCTATCCAAATGCCTAACACATACTGGGCACTCACAAATGGGTACAAATATACAGCTTGACGGGGGAAGTAAGGCCTATGGTTAAATAGATCAGTAAAGTGGTGATAGTGTGTAGTAATCTGTTGTGCATTTCAAAATAGCTAGGAGAGAAGACAAATATTTAAGGTGATGGCTATCTCAAGTACACTGACTTGATCTTTTAAAATTTCATGAATGTAATAAATTTCAAATGTGTCCCCAAACTATCTTTCTCTGTTATGCATCAATTTTTTTAAAATTGGGGGCTTTGGTATTTTGGAAGAAAATCAAGGATGGGGGAAGTTTGATAGTAACCTTGAACTATATTCAGACACTAAAGCCAGAAAGATAGGAAGAGTTTTTACAAGATCTCTTTGGTTATATAGTTAAAGATATTAGCAGTTAATTTCCTTTTCTTCTGATTGGCGAACCATAAAAGTGAATGAACTTGTTCCTCAGATAAGAGCACTAGTCTGTTGTAATTTCTGTTCTGTGGACACCATTGTTCACCAGATAAACCGAGTGTGGGGATGGCCAGTAGCAAACTTATAAAGCAAGCCTGTTTCTCTTCAAACACTCCTGAGCCAGTATTTTGTTCTCTTGTAAAATAGACTTCTGAGTAAAAGTGATCAGTAAAATACACACATTTACTTTGGCTTTCTCCTGAAATTTAATTAAATGGCAGTTTACTTGAGTTTTAAGGGAGAAACCCACAATGATAATGAGATTAGGAGGGAAGAAAAGAACAGCAAGATTTGAGGATTTAGAAGCCATACAGACAATAGGTTCTTTTTTCAAGGACCTGGGAAAAATGATCCCTAAATTCTCCTTGGAGAAATCTGGGAAGTACCTGACTGCATCACAGATTTCCCAAAAGGGTTAGGAATGTCAGGCAGTGATAAAGGTAGGGTGAAAAAAAGGAGGATTGGGTTGTAAGTCTGTTTAAGAAGTGGTTAGATCTCTAAGTCCTCTCTTTAACCCCTAGCTGGATAACCACCACTCTCCCAGCCTGGTAGAGGTTGGATAAGGTAAAAAGAAGGTCACTTTCTGAAGAATACTTGGCTTATTTGGGGATCGGAATACCCATTCCATCTGAACGTATGAAAACATATTTAAACAAACTTTTAAGGGCTTGGGAATGACTTAATGATAAGTTTATGGCATTACACAAACAAAGCTATAATACTCTCATTAAATAATATAACTTTTATAAAATGATTAATTTCAGGGAAAATAAAATGTTGAGTAGGAATGAAGAGAAATCATAGATATTCTGAGGCTCATCTATGGATATTATTTGCATAGTGACACTAGTGAAAAAATAAATATTAATCTAACCAAAACAAACACATTGGAAGTGTGGGGAGATAGACATAATGGAATGTATTGGGTATCTGCATGCTGGGGAGGGAAGAAAAAGAGTCAATTTTAATATGTACACATTTGCAGTTGTGGTCACATAGATGTATACATAAGTAGAAAAAAATTCATTCACCTAAATTTAAGATTGCTGAACTTTACTCTGCTAAGCCTCCTAAAAACAGTAACAACTGTTGTAAGAGTTTCAATCTACAACAGCAAACTCAAGTGTCCAACAGGGCTAGGAAGGGGTGAGTGAAACTGTCTTGGATTCACTAGGGAATAGGTGGGGCCTTGGCAAATGGAAGAATACACGTTCTGTCTAAAGTGGTTGCTACTTAGCTCCACCTATGGTAACATGGTGTTGCTAGATCTAAGAATTTTTTAAGAGAAGCTAGATATCTATCTTTTTTTAAAAGAAATTGCCCAGGCTTGTGCCTATAGCACAGTGGTTATGGCACCAGTCACCTACACCCAGGCTGGCAGGTTCAAACCCAGCCCAGGCCAGCTAAAACAACAATGAAAACTACAACAAAAAATAGCTGGGTGTTGTGGCAGGTGCCTGTAGTCCCAGCTACTTGGGAGCTGAGCAAGAGAATCACTTAAGCCCGAGAATTTGAGATTGCTGTGAGCTATGATACTATAGCACTCTACTGAGGGCAACGTAGTGAGACTCTGTCTCAAAATAAATAAATAAAAATAAAAAGAAATCACCCAGATTTTTAAAACATTGCTTTCTACAAAAAGATAACTTGGAGGGCATAGGCTTGATGTAATATCCTTGAAATTATATTGCATTAAGTTAGTAAAATTGGTTGCAGGTGGAAATAATTTTAAACAACAAACCAAGGAGTAAAGATGTTCAAAAGTAGCAAACCAAAGGAAAGCAAAGCAAAGCAAAAGAAAACAAAACAAAAATCCCAAAGAAACAAAACCTCTGGACCTCGACATTTTTCCAAGGTACATTGACATGATAAAGTCCAAATTTCCTAGTACTTATGAGAGATTAAAGATTATACCTCTGAGTTTATAAATTCAGAGAGGGAATTCAATTGGAATGATTTTTACACATTAACTGAAGATCTAAGGAACTGAATAATTTGGGTTCTGCTAATGTCTAGAATATCCGAAGTTTATGTTTAGTCTGATTCTAATGAATGCATCATTTCTCTTAATTTCCAGGCTGGTCAGTGTCCTATGTCATATACCAAACAATGTGTTAGAAAGTAAATCCTATCATTTATGAACTTTGCTCTGGGTAAAAAAATAGGCAAGTAAATAATGAGAAAAAGAATAGTGTATTATAGTATAAATAAAGACAGAAAGCAGATCAGTGGTTACTTGGGACCTGAGGTGGAGAGGAGATTGATTGAACACAGACACAAAGGAACTTTTGGGGTGACAGAGTGTTCTAAAACCACTGTAGATTGTGGTGATTTATTTCACAGTTATATAAATGTATAATGTATACTGAAATGGGTGGCTAAGTAAATTATTCCTCAATAAAGCTATAATTTTAAACAATCATGGATTAGAAAATTATTGTATTAAACTTGTGGTTGTGGGGCCACACGTGACCTTCTGGATCCTTGAGTGCCACCTTTAGACTGAATTCAAATTGTACAGAACAAATCCTTTTAATAAAGGGACTAGTTCTGTGAAGTTTGGATTCAATCGAGGGGCCACACTTTGGGATCTGGAGGACCACATGTGACTTTGCGGTCACAGGGTCCCTACTCCTGACTCCTCAGTGGATACTTATTAACTACAATGGGGAAACAGTAATTTTATGGTGGAGAAACCTGGCAAGCACCACTTTAACCACATGATCAAAGTTAACATTGCTACTAAGAGACATGAGTATTTTGTGCCCTGGGACCAAGTTACAGAGAAGGAAGCAACATCAATTTTGGGTATCCTTGCCCAAAATATGTAACCTGAATTTAATTATGAGGAAACATCAGACAAACCCAAGTTGAGGAACATTCTACAAAATAACTGGCCAGTGCTCTTCAAGAGTGTCAAGGTCATGAAAGACAAAGACTGAGCGATGTTCCTGATCACCAAGCGATGTTCCTGATTAAAGCAGACTGAGATGTGACAACTAAATGCAAATGGAATCCCAGACTGGGTGTCAGTCCCCACATAGGACTTTAGTGGGACACCGGCAGAATTTGAATACAGTGTATGGTTTAGTTCATGGATCATGTCAATGTTCTTTTCCAGCTTCTGGTAATTGCACAGTGATTGTGAGATAGTAACATAAGGGGCAACTCAGTGAAGGGTATATGGGAATCTCTATACCACCATTAAAAATGGTGGTTTCAAAATGAGTTAAAAAATTAAAATTTTAATTAAGTTATAAAAAAGTGGTTTCAAAATGAGTTAAAAAATTAAAAAAGAACTTTTTCTCTTTCAGTTGGGAAAATGGCAATGAATTGGTAATAAGAAATTAACAGTAAAGTGATAACTTTTTTTTTTTTTTTTTCTTTTTTGAGACAGAGCCTCAAGCTGTCACCTTGGGTAGAGTGCTGTAGCATCACAGCTCACAGCAACCTCCAACTCCTAGGTTCAAGTGATTCTCCTCCCTCTGCCTCCCAAGTAGCTGGGACTACAGGCATCCACTACAACACCAGGCCATTTTTTGGTTGCAGCCATCATTGTTGTTTGGCAGGCCCGGCTGGATTCGAACCCGCCAGCTCAGATGTATGTGGCTGGCACCTTAGCCGCTTGAGCCACAGGCGCCGAGCCTGATAACCAAATTTCTACATTGCTCAGAAAGCAAGTCAGGAAGTAAGTGGTTGTAGAGAAGTTCTCATGTGAAATAATAAAAATAAATATAATTACCTTCCCCATTTTCTTTTTTTCTTCTCCTCGCTTCCAAACAAAACCACGTACGATTCTGCGTTTTTCTTTTTCTACTTAACAATATATCTTTTTAATGACTCTTGTATTGGAAACTTGAGCTTTGCTTAGTATCAAAAGAGAAATTATAGTCATAATGATATTTGATGCAAACCTTAGAAAGAATCTTATGGACCCAAGAGCTTAAAATTCAAAGTACTATTGTGGTTATTACTTTGTTCAGTAAAGATGATGGAATGAAGGTTTACATTCTGGTGACCTCAGAGGCACAAGGAACAAAGAGCCCCTGCCGGGTGGAGCAAAGGTCTGTGTGGGCTCTGCTGCTGTCGTGATAGTTATCAGATGTGTGCTCTGCTTCTGTCATAAATAGAGTAAATTACTTTTCTCGCAGTGGATACTGAGAAAGAACAAGGAGCTCTCCAGGCAAGTCAATAGTTAACTTCAGAGTTTTTATTTAAGCTCCCACGAACGTGACCTTTAATCTTTAAGCATGTCATGACCATGATGCTTATAAAACATGTTTGCTGAGGTAATTATTTATTTAACCTATAGGCTATGAATGTTATAGATAATTAAATTCACTCAGTTAAGCTGTAGATGAACTTTTCATGTTGTGATCAGAAATGCACCATCTGATAGTGTGGGTCCTCGTATCAATGAGAGGGCTTCATTCAGATTCCTTCCATCCAACTTTATCTTGGAGACTGTTCACAAAGTGCTTCTACAGTTTCATATCTACATACATTGCAAAGCCTTGCTCTCTCGTAGTATTCTCATATAGTCTATGAATAAGCCATTTAGCGATTCCGTTACAGTTGAAGCGTTAGGATGCTTCCAACATTCTACTTTTATAACAATACTGCTATGAGTGTTGTAAATGTCTGTACCTATGTAAGGTAAATTCCTATTGGCAGAATTTTTATGTCAAACGCTATGTATCAATATTTTGATATATATTTTTAAAGTTGCCTTCCATAACAGGATTGCTGATCTAATTAATTAAAAATTTTAAAATAATTTTATATGCCTCAGTAATATCATATGAAGATGTATTTTTTTTTTTTTAAGATGACATTGTCAGGTGCCTGTAGTCCCAGCTACTTGGGAGGCTGAGGCAAGAGAATTGCTTAAGCCCAAGAGTTAGAGGTTGCTGTGAGGTGTGATGCCAAGGCATTCTACCGAGGGCAACATAGTGAGACTCTGCCAAAAAAAAAGGACGGCGCCTGCGGTTCATTGAGTAGGGCACCGGCCCCATATACCGAGGGTGGCGGGTTTGAACCTGGCCCTGGCCAAACTGCAACAAAAAATAGCCAAGTGTTGTGGCGGGGGACTGTAGTTCCAGCTACTTTGGAGGCTGAGGCAAGAGAATCGCCTAAGCTCAAAAGCTGGAGATTGCTGTGAGCTGTGACTCCGTATCACTCTACTTAGGGTGACAGAGTGAGACTCTGTCTCTAAAAACAAAAACAAAAGAAAAAAATTATATATATAAATATGTATCATATATATAAGTATATATATATAATTCCTTGGTATAAAGGTTTTTGTTTTTTTTTTGGCAGTTTTTGGCTGGGGCCGGGTTTTGAATCCACCTCCTCTGGTGTATGGGGCTGGTGCCCTACTCCTTGAGCCATAGGCGTCGCCTGGTATAAAGACTATTTTTGAATTAAAGGCTATTCATAATCAGGGAACTGTAAATGAAGACTTTCCTCTATCTACCTAAAATCTTAAAGAGCTGCTAGACTCCTTAGCACATACTGATAGACCTGGCCCTAAGGTCATGTGAAGCACAGTACCTGTCTCCCAGGTTAATTTACTAATCAATCTGTTTCTCCCATCTACCCATCCCCCCAGCAACCACTTGCTACACGTATACTTTCCAGTTTCTCTCCTCTTTCCCTTCTAAAAGGCATCTTTAAAGGCCACTGACTATCAGTGAGACTTTGGGAAATCGTTCTGTGATTCCCCCTTGCGCATGGTATTTGGAAATAAACCTCTTATTAATCTTAAAAAAAAAAAACAAAAAAAAGCAGATGACATTGTCCCTGACACCTGCCTGACTTCCCTGAGGTAACCTACATTATCACAAAGGTGAGTTTTATTCCAAACATGTTGATTCCACATACATATACCAGCATACGTATACATATATACATACATATGAACACACACTAAAATATACCCATCCATGCACACATATTTTTTGTTTGTTTTTACTGAAATGGAATAATATTACGTACATCATGAGAAAATTGCTTTTTTCACTTCATACCCTATTTTTGTTATCCTACAAATCAGTGTTTGTATATCACTCTTTCTGTTGTGATATATGTGTACACCTATATTTACATACATGAAACAGCATAAATGAGCAGTTCTCAACCTGTGGGTTGCGACCCACAGGAACTGTATTAAAGGGCTGCGGTATTAGGAAGGTTGAAAACCACTGGCATAAACAATATTAATTTGGCAGGGGGAGCTTGTTTTTCTCTCCTCTTTATCGGCCATCCATATCACCTTCCCCATTTCCTGCTCCCAAGAGTCAAACCATGGTAACAAACTGATTATGCTGTAATATATATATATTTATTTGCATAAATACCATGTCTTTTTTTTTTTTTAGATGGAGTCTCACTTTGTCGCCCTTGGTAGAGTATGTGGCGTCACAACTCACAGCAACCTCAAACTCTTGGGTTTAAGCGATTCTCTTGCCTCAGCCTCCCAAGTAGCTGGGACTACAGGCACCTGCCACAGCGCCCAGCTATTTTTAGACATAAGGTCTTGCTCTGGCTCGGGCTGGTCTGGAACTTGTGGGCTCAGGCAACAGTCTCCCAGAGTGCTAGGATTACAGGCATGAGCCACCGCGCCCAGCCTTGTGGGAAGCTGATTTACAAGTGACTCAACTGTAAGCTAAGCCTTATTAATAGCCTGGTTTAACCACCAAAGATAATGCATTCAGACAGTATTATCTACAGCCTTTAAAATGAACATCCCACCCCCTAAAAACACTGAAATGTACATTTTTTGCCTGCCAGCCACCTTTGATATTCTCGAGAGGGAATATTATTTTGTGCCCTTATAAGGGTTGTATATCTTAACAGAGGACTATCTGCTACTGGAATATTGATAAATCTGCCTTAACTGAAGAAAGCATAGGAATAAAAGTCATAGGGCTCTGGCCCTTTAGATGTGTTCTCAACAAGTTCATGTGGACCCTGATGAAAATATAAAATAAACTGATAAACTCTAAGCATGTAAAGTTTATTTGCCACAGCTACCTACATAAGAGGAAGTAGGGTAATTGTGAAACCCTCAGTTTCCTTTTCTCTAAACCAGTAGCTATTGCTGGCCACGAGTGTGTTTGCAGGAAGTTGCAAAAATAAGACAAACAAACAAAATCAAGTTGGCATTATTTTTAGCTTTCCTCTGATTTGGACATAGCTACAGTACTGACATTTTCTCATGGCTGCTAACACAAATACTCAGGGGAGAAAAATGAAGCAAAGAGCAGTAGGGAATTGTGCCACGGGACATACAGCCAGGTTACTGTCACAAAGCTGAGGTGCTAGAATCTATACAGCTTGAGACCTTATCTGCCGTGCCCTGCTCCCACCTAGGAGGGCTCCCACTACAACATGTTACCTAATTTAGGTCTTTCTCAATTCAGGTATCAATGAGCTTGGACAAGTAGTTTAAGGTTCTCAGTTTCAGACTTTCTCTATCAGTACCATGATAGCTGTGGTTCCTAACCCTTTCAGGGCCCAGAATTGTTGTAATGGTGAAGGATTTACAAACCAAGTTTAAAATAGTAAGGATGATGTGTTTTTGCTAAATTTCACTTAATTTAGCTTAAGAAAATAGTACATTAGCTTAGATCAGAAGCCAGTGAACTATGGCCTGCTATAGTTTTTTGGTATAACCTAAAAGCTTAGAGTGGTTTTTACATTTTATTTTTATTTTTATTTTTTTAGAGACAGAGTCTCACTTTGTTGCCCTAGGTAGAGTGATGTGGTATCACAGCTCACAGCAACCTCCAACTCCTGGGCTTAGATGATTCTCTTGCCTCAACCTCCCGAGTAGCTGAGACTACAGGTGCCCACCACAACATCTGGCTATTTTTTTGTTGTAGTTTGGCCGGTGCCGGGTTTGAACCCGCCACCCTTGGTATATGGGACTGGCGCCCTACTCACTGAGCCACAGGTGCTGCCTGGTTTTTACATTTTTAATAGGTTGAAAAAAACAATTTAAAAGACTTCTATTTCATGGTATGAAAATTATATGTTAAAAGAAAAACTTCAGATAAATTAAATTTAATAATGTTCAACTGAGCAAAGAATAATTTGTGAATTGGACAGTCCCCCAAACCAGACTAGGTTCAGAGCCACTCCAAGGTTGCCCCATGGTCTGATAAAATAATTATGGACAGAAAAGGACAGTGAGATACAGAAACAGCTAGATTGGCTACAGCCAGTGTTTGCCTCATTTGAGCCAGTTGAACAGTTGACTTCCTGTGGTTGACTGAAGCTTGGCTGCTGTGATTGGCAGAGTTGCTGCTTGTTACAAGAATAGGTTACTATATCTATACACATCCAGTTGGATTCATTATATGTGGAGAAACCTTCAGCCTGAATTTAAAAGATGTAAGGAGGCAGCCTGAGCCCAAACTTAACAATTCTCCCTTAACGATAAAAAAAAAAAAATTTTTATTATTAAATCATAGCTGTGTACATTAGTGCAATCAAGGGGTACAATGTGCAGGTTTCATATACAATCTGAAGTATTCTCATCAAACTGTTCAGCGTAGCCTTCATGGCATTTTCTTAGTTACTGTATGTAGGCATTTGTATTCTGCATTTAGTAAGTTTCTCCTGTACCCATTCTAAGATGCACAGTAGGTGTGGCCCCACCCAAAACTTGAAGCATTGACATCACTCTGTAACCATTGTCACTCTGTAATTTATTTGGTCTCTAATCTCATTGGAAAATAGCAACAGCAGTAAGGTGGGAACAAGGAAACAAAACAATAGAAAAACAACGGATCAGATACCATCATGTTACTTCAGGTTACTTTTTGGAAAGGGTTAGAGCAAAGAGGTCTTCCTTATTAAGCTGAAATCTCCTGTATTCAGGAGACAAAAAAGCAAACAAGAAACCTGGTCTGTTTGGGGATTTATTTAGTTTTCTTAAAGTTTTAATTGTATTATGTGGCATTTAACATGAGGGACTCCTTTTTGGTTTGGTCTGTTGGAGACTAATGCAGCTCAGTCCAAACAGTGGCCTCCTATAATTTTGTTTAACATGTGAATTCAAATTTCAAACTTCGTAAAAATTGGTTTTTTCTCTTACTGTACAAGTACCTATACAATGTCCTCAAATTTGCCTTTTGGCTTGTCAAGCCTAAAATATTTACTACCTGGTTTTACAGAAAGTTTGCTGATCTCTGGTTTGGAAGAGCATGGAAGTTAGTGTTAGGCGGATCTGGATTGAGCTCCAGCACTACCATTTATTGATCGTATGACTTTGAGCAAGGTATTTATTTTTCTAAGCCACAGTTTTCTCATCTATAAAATGGGCATACAAATAATATTTACCCTGAAGTGTTGAAGGAGATAATGTATTCTATGTGGTTAATGCAGTGCCTATTAGACGGTAAGAATGTACCATATTATTATTTTTTGTCATTGTTTTGCCATATAGCAAATGAGATTAAATAAAATAGGTTAGCTAAACGTGGATTAAATTTTAAGTTATGTTAGAAACTACAATATATTCTACCATATTTCACTTAGGAAAATTTTTCGTCATTTAAAAAGGCATTTTGAATTCAACAATAATGAAAAAGGCTCATACAGGGTAGATAAAATTGGTAGATCCTATGTTATGACAGAAGTTTTAAAAAAGTCATGCCCCGGTAATCTAGGAGAACTGAGATTACAAATCATATACCTGAATAAATCAAAACCCTCTCTTTCTCAGATTATGCTTGCTAAAATTCTTGATTAGAGTCAGAAAAGAAAATGCCACCGGTCCCTGGATAGGTATTTTGCTGAAGAGGAATGTGGGAAAATTTTTTTAAGCTGTAATCTTTATATTCATGCCTAAGGTCAGGACTTTAAACTGCTCAAGACAGTGCACAGTAGCAACCCCACATTTTGATGCCCAGATCAGCTTTTAATTTTTTTAAAGAATAGCAATTTTATTGAGATAAAGTTTCACATATGATACAATTCCTTAGTATAAAATGTACAATTCAATGGCTTTTAGTATATTCACAGAATTGTGCTATTATCACCACAACCAATTTTAGAAGATTCTCATCCAACCACAAAAGAAACATTGTACCCACGAGCAGTCTTTCCCCAGTCCCTAGCTCCTGGCAACCATTGATCTACTTTTAATCTCTACAGATTTGCTGATCCTGGATCTTTTATATAAATTAAATCATATAATATGTGGTCTTTTGTGAGTAGCTTTTTTCACTTAGCATAATGTTTTTGAGATTCAGTCATTAGTAGTATTTTGGTATTGTAACTTTATTCCTGTTTATTGCCAAATAATTTTCCATTGTTTGGATATGTTACACTTTTTTTATCCATTCCTCGCATTTGATTTGTCCATCAGTTGATTGACAATTTAATTTTGATTAACATTGAAACTCCCTTTCTTCTGACGGAGGCTCCACCAATGTTAAATCTCCTTTTCCTCGGAGGCTCCACACTGTTACAGCAATGCTTCTTGATCACACGGACTGAGCTCAGGTTGTTTTTTGTGAGAGATGACAGATTTTAACATAATATTTTTGATTTATTTTGATTTTTATCCAGAGCAATGTAAGGAAATCTGCAAGAATTTCCTTGAAAGATATGTGAAAGGGGATCAGGGCTGTAATACATTCTGTTCAGGCAGTCATGTAGTGCCGAAGGGTCAGCAAGTGAATCGTGACATGCCTGTGGGTAAAATATTACTTCTTCCTTTCAGTTATAAAAAAATCCCAATATTCCATAGCATTTGTGAAACCAAAAAGTTTGTGAACCATTGTGTTAAGGGCTTAATGCTATCTATTTTGGGCTGCCCATGACAGCTTCTCTCCTGTGGCAGTGCCAAGTGAACTCAACTACCAGGCTCCAGGTATTTGCCTTATTTCTTCCTTAGCTAGTTCACGATTACATCGTAAGAGCTGGCAAAGCATTCAACTCCTGATTTCTCAGGCTGAGTGTATGTATGAATATATGTATGATAAACTCATTTGTGCTCCTGAAACCCTCTCCCTTAGCTATGTTCTGCAGTGGTGTGATAGCTACACCAAAGAAGAGTTTCAAGGTATAAATCTGCATCAGTAGATGGTAGAAGACAGACAGTATATTTTATGGGGAATTTCAGTGAAGGAAGGAAGAAATTAACCATTTATTTGACATGAGGATAATAAAAAAATGTGGATTTTGGATCAGATAGATTTTATAAGCTAACCTAGTCAAAAATTTAACATCTCTATGCCTCATGTTTAAAAGGGGGATAATAATGCTTCATAGGGTTGTTCTAATAATTAAATATGGCCAAAACACGAGGTGCTCGACCTTGTGAGTAATCAAATAAATGCAAAAGAACACCACAATGAAGTCTTAATTTGTACTAAGTCATTTAGCAAAAATTAATGTCTGATAATATTGACGTATACATCAATAGATCTCTCATACATAGTTGGGAAAATAAACAAATTTGTACAAATATTTTCAAAATATAGATACCCATGGAAAGTTAAGCACATATACACCAAGAAAAATGTTCATAGCAGGCTTGTTTATAACAGCAAAACCTGAAAACAATTGACAGGAAATGCATAATTTGCTGTGTAGCTACATAATAGGCTGTAACACAGTAGTGAAGTTGAAAAATGTAGAAATGGTACTCTTTTTATGAAGTTCAAAAACAAGCAACACTGAACAACACATTGTTTAAGTATATGTATAGTATATGTGATAAAACTAAAAAGAAAAGAGTGAATCATCAGCAATCCAAAACCCTTTCAAGATTATAGTTACTATGTTATGGGATAGGCTTTAGGTTGGAAAAGGGGAGGAACTCACAAGTAGGTGCCACTTACATAGTAATGTTCTCGGGTTAGGGATGACGCCAAAGGAGTTCATATATTTATTAAGTTTATGAAGGAGTTATATATTTATGAAGGAGTTATATATTTATGTAAAAGGAGGACTACCCATAGATTGTGAATAAGAGTGTCATGAAACAATGAATATGATTAATGAACTCAGGTTACTTAAGGTCCAAATACACAAGGAGAAGGAAAAGTAAATAAAAGTAGCACATGAATATTGTAAAAAAAACAACAAAACTCGGATATACACATACAATAATGTAATTATAAAACATATAGAAAATTTCACCTGTTATCTTGCACGTAGAAAAATTACAACGAAGACTGTAGTGTATGTGAGTCACCATGAAAGTTTTGAGCTAGATGATGTCATGGTCCATTATTTCACTTCAAAGAAACACAGTTGATAGCGCCCTTTTTCTTATTCACCCGTGCAAGTTTCACCTTCCTTGGCTTACTGGTGTTTTTGTAAGGTCTCTGCTTGCTTTTGTCCTGGCAGATTTTACATTTCTTGATTTTTGTGTATCTCAAAACTTTGATAATGACCCACATAACCTTCTATTCTTTCCCCTATAAATTAAAAAGTTTTTTAATGAGACTAAAAAATGTCAAGTTGATAAAATCTATGCTGTGCGGGAAATGGTTAATTTAGGCCACCTACTCCAGGTTCCAATCAGCGCGGTGTCAGCCCTTCCAACAGGCAGTAGCCATTCGGACGGAAGCCCCAGGAATAACCGGCAGCTTCAGGGCGGAGCGAGTCAATGAGACCTAATTACCCCGCGCAGCCTCTCTCGGGTTCCGAGAACACGCCCTAGGAGTGACCTGCTCTCCTGGAGGCGTGGCCAAGGGGCCGGGCGGTCCTCCGCTGCTGTCCAGGTAACCAGTTGGATGGGGAGGAGCTCCGTCGCGGTGTGATGACGTCGCCCATGGCCGGGCGTGGCGTGCTAGGCGTGCGCCGGTGTGGTTTGGTGTCCTGGTCCTAGCTGTCGAATTGAGGCATTTCCTGTACTGTGGGCCGGGATGTTGCGGGACGCTGGAGACGTGGGTGAGGACGAGGAGCATGCGGAGGAGGATTGTCCTGAATTGGTTCCCATTGAGACGAAGCAAAGAGAGGTGGAAGAAAAGTCTGTGCTCGGCGCCAAGATCCCTGTCTCAATTATCACCGGGTATTTAGGTAACTAACCGTCCCGGTCAGAAAATGCCGTGAACTCTGGGATTTGGGGGGCTGCCGGTGCCTCTTCTCCTTGAGCACCGGGGCCTCCTGGTCGAGAGCGAATATCTTTGAGGTAGGGGCTTGGATCAGTTGCTCCTTACGTGGGTTGCTTCTGTTCTTGGGGGTTTAATGATGCCAAGATTGACGTTTCTCAAGTAGATTGAAAGTTAGCCTTTGAAAGGAGGTCTTGAAGCCTGGCTGAGCTCACCCCCTAATTATCCGTGACCTCTAATAAGTTATCTTCTTGAATTTTATATTCCTCACCTGAAAGTGGAAATAATACCGTTCACCTGTCTGAGCGTGTTTTCTCATCTGTGAAATGGGACAGGGAACACCTGCTGTATAATAATTCTTGCCATTGATAGATTCCTTGCCTGTAAAATGACACGTGTGCCATTCTTTGGTATATTCCCCTGCCCCACGGGCCAGACTCTTCCAGCCATTGGTGGGAAGTATTCCCTGCTCCTTTTTTTTTTTTTTTTTTTTTTTTAGGTCTTTTTGCAAACTGCGAAAAAGTAAGAGTACACTCTCTGTCCTTCAAGACTGTTTCTCAAACTTAGGAGTATTTAGGGATTCTTAAAACTGCAGGTTTGTGAACATGGTACAATTTCCTTAAGGATAGATTATGCAGTAAAGCACTAGAGAGTCTTCATTGGAAAAGTTTAAGAAATATTTTTAAGCCTTACAAATAGAAGGTCTAGAATAAATACATGACTATATTAAAAGTGCGGAAAAAGTTAAGAAATGTAAATAAAGTGACACTGATTCACTAGCCAAGTGCGGTGGCTCACTCCGGTAATCCTAGCACTCTGGGAGGCTGAGGCAGATAGGTTGTCTGAGTTCACAGGTTTGAGACCAGCCTGAGCCAGAGTGAGACCTCATCTCGAAAAATAGCCGGGCGTTGTGGCAGGCCCTTGTAGTCCCAGCTACTCCGGAGGCTGAAGCAAGGGAATCACTTAAGCCCAGGAGTTTGAGATTGGTGTGAGCTATAATGCCACAGCACTCTACCAAGGGCGACAAAGTGAGACTCTTGTCTAAAAAAAAAGTGATACTAATTCAGGGAAATAATGTTATTCCTCGGTACTACTAGACACAAGTACAAACTCAGGACACCTAAGGGCCTTTTTTAAAGTAAAAATATATCAGTGGTGTGCTTTTATCTTTGGCTTAGAGACTGTAAAGCTTATTCCTATTTTTTACTCAGGACTAATTGTATAAGGAATCGGCTTTTGACATTTCCCCACTGTTCTTCAGAGGCTGCTCTACTGACCAGCAAATTTCTTGTCTGAAACAGTATACTTCAACCTTGCACCTCAGGCCATCTCCATTTTGCTCACTGGTAGGTCAGTAAAGCTTTGGAGATAATGATCTGTAGCTCAGGAGTGAGGACTAATGCCAGCAACCTTCTTGTTACCAAATCTAGGGGATAATTTTACTCCTTGTCCTTGAATACTTTATCTTTTTGAAATAGTTTTCCGTTGCCTTTTTTTATATTTTCTTCTGATTTTTCCACCATCTATTGTCTGGCTTCTTTTTATGCATCCCCTGGCTCCCACTGTCCATCTTTAACTTTATGTCCTCCAGATATTTCAAACTTAATATATCAAAATCTTCATATGTTACAGTCACCTGAAATCATTCTGTTCCTGAATCCCAACCACTGGGAATACTCTTCAAAGCCTCCTAACTAGTCTTGAGTCTTACCATTCTTAAGTATATTCTCTGCATGTTATCCCTAGTGATCTCATGTTGATCCAATTACATCCTTCAGTGGCTTCTATTGGGTTAAAGTTCCAATTACTAAACACGAATAGGAAGAATGTATATGATCTAGCTCTTGCCAACCTCTCCAGCCTGACTAACTGTGGCCTAGCACATTGGACTGATGATACTACTTGAAGGTTCTTTTCTTCTTATTGTCACTCCTCTGGCTAGATGTCCCTCTTAGGTTCTGCACAGCAATTTGTACATCTCCTATGGAATGTATCATCCTGTAACATAATTAACCTCCTTATTCATCTGGATTCCTCTCCATCCATCTGTCCCGTAATATTTTTAAGCTCTGTGAAGGCAGAGACTGCCTTGTTCACTTTTTACTAAGGGGCAACATAAATCTTGTCCATAGTAGATAGTTTTGAATGAATGAATTGTCTTAAAGTCTTTTTCTTCCTAATATGGTTAACTATTAAGTCCTAGTAAGTCCTTTATTTGAAGGTTTCTTAAATCCACCCCTTCCTTTCAATTTTCACTGTCGCTGCCTTGTGAAACACTCGTGTTCAGGACCACTGTCTCATGCTTGGACTAGTTTTAAGAATTTCCTCATTGCCCTATCGCCTTAAAATCTCTCTCTTCTAGTTTATACTTCACATTTATGTTGGGCTTCCTAAAGGACTCTGACCCTCAGTAAATTCCTCCTCCTTATACTCTAGAAAATTGAATGTATTGCAGAAGACATGAACATGTATAAGCTATGTGGAAAAGGTTTTAGTAGCACTTTTTGTAATAGCAAAACACCTCAGACAACCCAAACATAGAGATAAATAACTGATAGGTTCATAAAATTGAACTATACTTTAATGCAGGTTAGGTTTTTCTCTTTTTTTTCCCCTATGAATTTTGATGTGTATAGTTTTTCCTTCTACTTGGGAAGGACTTATTAGTTTATTATGCCACCTACTGGATAAAGTTAGGATAGCTTTTGAATATCTGCTGAATATTCTGCCCATTGTTAAGAAGTCCAGTTTCCCATTTCATAAAATCATTTTTATATAGATTGCTTTAAACATATTAAAAGTAGACACATAATCTGAACTTGTATCTGGTTAATGTTGGATGTTGAAATAAAAGATCTTTATGTGTATATTTTAGGAAAGTAAACCATATTCTTGGTCCAGAAACATTGTCATCATGTAAAAGGTTGTAAATATTTTATAAACAACGTGAATACTTTATTCCTTGGGAGCCATTACTATAAGAATTCCTTATTTAGTAGAAGTTTTAGATATCCTTATGTTATTGCATTGTATTGTATAAAGAAGGCATGTTATTTTGTGTATACTGAAAAACTACGATTCAACTTGTATTTGTAAATATAACATTTTACATTTATATAAAGCATTTTGTAATAGTTTTCAAAAGGGTGCTTTTTTCCTTGTAGAATCTTTATACTATTGTTAAATTAATGTACAGAAAATAGAATGAAAATTCTGAAAAACATTGGGACTTTTTGGTACCTTTAAAATTAGTGTTTGAATTTTGTTATTTAAAACAAATGTATTTTATAGGTGCTGGAAAGACAACACTTCTGAACTATATTTTGACAGAACAACATAGCAAAAGAATAGCAGTCATTTTAAATGAATTTGGGGAAGGTAAGTCAAGTTCAATAAATTGCATGTTCCAAGAATTTATAGCACAGTTTATTCCACAGTTTAGTCATTTTTAAATTCCTTATTTAAAAATGAAAATTAAGGTGTTATAATGTGAACATATTGGTGTGGATAGCTTTGGAAAAATTAATTTCTGTGAAGCATTATTTTATATGGATTGAGGTACTGAAATCAGATAAGTTTCTTTAAAATTATATTTTACATAACTTTAGAATTCATACTAACATAATTAAATTAGATTTTTACATGAAATAAATTACTCCAGAAGTACAAATCTAAACACTTGAAAGAAAGCTATTTTTAGGAACTAGAAAGGTGCATTAAACAGTTTAAAAAAAAAATTATGCAGCAGTATTAGACACAGTACTTTGATTATTTTTATAGTTATTTTATTCCCAAGTATGAATTGTAATAAAAGCTCAATCTTAGTGAAAAACATAAAATTAGATTTCTGTGTCTCTCCCTCCCCTTTTCCCTCCCTTCCCCCCTTTCTTTCTTTCCTTCTTTCTTTTTGGTGATTTTTAGACTATTTCTTAAAGTGTACCATTTTTTATGACTAGGATGAGAAACTTATTAAACTTCATTTCTGGTTTCAATTAACTAAAGAGAAAAGCGCTTTTATGCAAAAATCTTAAGATTTCTAATAATAGTCTTCCCCCTGCCCCCCACCTTCTTATTAACTAATCTGTTGCACACTGATTGCATTTTTTATTTTTTACTTTTTTAAAAAATTTTTTTCTAGATCATTTTTACAATTTTGGCTTCATAGAATTCTTAATATTTTCCTTCATGTTTTGTTAATGTTCTATACAGGCTGAATTCTGCAGCAACCCCTTTATCATCACCTAACTGAAATATGAACACAAAAATATATAAATGAAAAATCTTTTTCTTTTTGCCTTTTGCTTCATTGGACACTTAGAACTCTTCCCTGGATTTGGTATTATTTCTTTATTGGAGGAGAAGTAAAACATTTAAAATCATTCTTACATGATAACAGACAATTCAAATTTACTTTATTCTTTCTTAAGAAAGCAAACTAATACGTATTTGACTAAAAGCTTAATTTTTAAATGAGTACATAGTACCCCTGGCCAAAAAATTTTTTCAAAAGGAACTAGGGTTTTTACTCATACTAGGAATTCAGAGCAATCTGTTTAATAAGAACAATTTAAGAGGAAGGATGAAGGGGGGAGAAAAAAACAGATAAGCTAGTATCTTAAGAAGTTGAAGGACATGTTAAAACCAGTATATAAAATATTCTACTTTATCTAGGAAGTTTACCATGGACAGGAAAAAATGTCTTTAAGTGAGCTACTTTATTAAGAAATGGAAGTGAGAGGCAAGTAAGAGGCCTAAAGAGGAAGTATGTTTATTAATTTTGGATTTGCCTTTTTAGGGGCTAAATCTTCTTAAAGAAATAAAAGCTGAAATTATCTGGAGTAGTGTAATTTAAGTTTTAAGGCTGCATGAATAGGATGAAATTACAAAATGTTTCTACTGTGAGATCAGCTCTGCCATTGAGCATCCTCATCTTTGTTTTTTGTTGGCTGGTGAACATAACCTAAAGAGTGTTGCTTGTTAATTATTCCAGGAAGTGCGGTGGAGAAATCCTTAGCTGTCAGCCAAGGCGGAGAGCTCTATGAAGAGTGGCTGGAACTTGGAAATGGTTGCCTCTGCTGTTCAGTGAAGTAAGGAATGTGCTTGTTGGTTTACTGGAAATGTTTATCGATTATATTGCCAGTTTTGATTTTCTTGTGTAATCTGACTGAATTTATGTGTACAATTTGCTTCATTGTATTTTCAAATAGAAAATAATTAAGTTGCATTTTCTGAAAGTGTTTCTTGTGATCTTATTTTTTTTCTGTCTGCTGTAATGCTGTGGTCCTTTCCTTTTACTGAGGTTTTTATTTTTGATGCTATGATTTATTTAATTAATATTTTTTGTAGTGCATAAAAGTCTTATTTTGTATGTAAAAATGATTATTCTGAATCTAGTAAGTCATTGGTTTTATTTCTAAGTATTAATATTCAGCTTTCTATGAACAAAAATAAATATCAAAAAGAGAAAAACTTTAAGCTATGTTCTACTAGTTATAGTTAAGTTCCCAAGGAAAATGTCTATTTTGTTCATTAATCTACCAAAGATCTTAAAAGAATTACTGACACATAGAGCCAACTCAAATATTTGTTGAATAAATTATGAAAATTAGTTCTTGTATTGTTAATTTTGTGAATTCTAATGACTTAAATTTCTTCTACATCGTTTATTACCTTAGATGTTTGAATTAAGTGTATTGGCAAGGATAAAATCATAACAGAATTTCTTGAACAACCAAAATGTAATCTTTTAAGTTTTTTCCTACACTTCTGATAATATAAGAAAAAGGGGAAATTAAAACCTTGTATCCTATTTAGAATAGAATGAGATTAATGGCAGTGTCCCTTTGACAATTACCGTATATACTCGAGTATAAGCCGAATTTTTTCCGGCCCAAAATTTGTGCTGGGTTCAGGTTTTTTGGCACAAATTTTGTGCCGGAAAAAACTCGGCTTATACTCGAGTATATAGGTATGTAGGTAATAAATTTTATGTTGGATTTTGATTCTTTTTCCTTTCCTGAAGTTGTGAAAATAACAGATATTGATGAAATTCCCTCTGCTTTTCGTTTTAATAAGTGAAAGTATTATCTTAGCACATACATAATTTTTTTTATGTGTACCTGTTAGTATATGCATATATTGTTTTCTCCTTGATAAATACAGGACAGACGTTATGGTAGAAACTTTGGAGTGTGTTAAATTTTCACATCCTAAGGTATTTTTGTGTTAGGTTGTTGAATATGTTTTAAAGTGTTTATAGTGAACTCTTAAAGATACTTAGGCAATCAGCTGTATGTTGGGTATTTTCTAGGGATAATGGCCTTAGAGCTATTGAGAATTTGATGCAGAAGAAGGGGAAATTTGATTACATACTGTTAGAGACCACTGGATTGGCAGATCCTGGTAAGAAATGATGTTATTAATAACGAAAATATGGTTCTTTAACATTTTAAGAAGATATATTAGAGGAATTGTTTTTTATTTTTTAATTTTTATTAAGTCATAACTGTGTACATTGATGCATTTATGGGATGCACTGATTTGATATACAATGTTAAATGCTTACATTGAACTGATTAACACATCATCACAATTATACTCTTAATAGTTTTGAAATGTACCATTGCATCATGCATATTAGGTGAGGTCCCCCAAATGCCCTCCCTCCTCCTCCCTCCCTTCCCCTCTTCTCTCCTCTCTCTCTCCTCTTCCCTTCTACTTTTGAACTATAGCTATGTTTTATCATTCCTATGAATGTGTAGGTGATTATATATTGATTTCATAGTAGTATTGAGTATATTGGATACTTTTTTTCCATTCTTGAGATACTTTACTAAGAAGAATATGTTCCAGCTCCATCCAGGTAAACATAGGAGATGTGAAGTCTCCATCTTTTTATGGCTGTATAGTATTCCACGGTGTACATATACCACAATTTTTTAATCCATTCATGGGTTGATGGGCACTTGGGCTGTTTCCATGTCCTGGCAATTATGAATTGGGCTGCAGTAAACATTCAGGTGCAAATGTCTTTTTTGTAAAATGATTTTTGATCATCTGTGTATCTAGCTAGTAGAGGAATTACAGAATCAAATGGTAGGTCTTAGTTCCTTGAGTATTCTCCAAACTTTCTTTCCAAAAAGGTTGTATTAGCTTGCATTCTCACCAGCAGTGTAGAAGTGTTCCCTTCTCTCTGCATCCACATCAACTTCTGTAGTTTGGGGATTTTTGTTATGTGGGCTGGTCTTACTGGAGTTAGATGATATATTAAAGTGTTTTTTGTTTTTTGGGTTTTTTTTTTTAGAGACAGAGTCTCATTTTATCGCCCTCAGTAGAGTGCTGTGGCGTCACAGCTCACAGCAACCTCCAACTCCTGGGCTTAGGCGATTCTCTTGCCTCAGCCTCTTGAGTAGCTAGGATTACAGGTGCCCGGCTAGTTTTTGTTGTAGTTTGGCTGGGTTTGAACCCACCACCCTCAGTATATGGGGCCAGTGCCCTACCCACTGAGCCACAGGCGCCGCCTTCTCAAAGTGGTTTTGATTTGAATTTCTCTGACGATTAAAGATGATGAGCAATTTTTGTCATGTGTTTGTAGGCCATGCACCTGTCTATATTAGAGGCATTTTAAAATGAGTATTAAAGCTTTAGAGTTATAATGTTTTTGGTTCTAAAGAGAAAAAGTACTGCGTTGTCATTTTCTTTGTCAGATTATGGTGAGTAGAATACTTAGTACTTTTAATAGAATTTTAAATTTTATTGATTGGTTAAGGGTTATTGATAGGAACAAGTTGTTAAAAATATGGAAATTTAAGAAAAATGGAAATTTCTAAGTATAGTCATCCTTGATATCCATGGGGGATTTGTTTCAGGAGCCCCCAGGATACTATAATCTGCAGTGCTCAGATAGGCTGATCCGCAGTGCTGAGATAAGGCTGTGATATAAAATGGTGTAATATTTACATATAAACAGTACATATCCTCTTGTATACTTTAACTCATCTCTAGCTTACTTATAATACTTAATACAATAGTTGCTATACTGTATTGTTTAGAAATAATGATACGTAAAAGTCTGCACATGTTCAATACAGATGTAGCTTTTCTTTCTTTCTTTTTTTTTTTTTTAATATTTTTTATTTTACAGTTGGTTGAATCCATGAATGTGGAACCCATGGATATGGAGCCCATAGATATAGAGTGAGGACTATGTATATAATCAGTTATACTATATGTAGTTTTATTTCTGTTTACTTTCTAATCTAGCTTTCTGAGAGGGTCTCATATATCTAAGACAGATATATAAAGGCTTTTAGACTATTTATATTAATTGTTAGTATTTTGTTTTTCTGCTACAAAATTGAAATAATTTTACTTGTAAATGTTGTCTTAAGGTATTAAAGAATAAACAATTAAATTGAGCCTACTCAGCCTTTTTCCTAGTATGGAATTAATGATTACCAATACAATTTTTATATCTGAATAGCATTACATCTAAATTTCCCTATGGAAAGCTACATAGAGTCCACCTGTTTCTAACAATGGGTTTTTGTTACCTTCTTACCAAACTCTAATAATTTCTATTTATTTTTCCCCAAATGATTTTTAGGTAAAATTTTTCTTCTTTATTTGCATAACATTCTGTATTTGTTTCATGAATCTGACCTATATTGTTATTTCTTTTTGATGTGGGTCTGTGGCACTGGGCACTGCAAAACTATGTTGAAGTGATTTATCAAAAGGGTCATAGTTGTCCAAAAAAAAATACTGGGAGTATATGTGGGTTCAAATGTAATCCGTGGTTATTGTACATAAAAGTTATTACATAGTAATATTGCCCCCATGTTTTCAAAGTAGTCCTGAATTAGGGCTATTTTGATCTTTAAGAGTAGGCATGGGTTACGTTTCCCATAAATCTGGTTGATTAGACTTGTTGGTCTTACATTTTAAA
Organism: Loris lydekkerianus; assembly: GCA_963574355.1. Classification (NCBI taxonomy): domain Eukaryota; kingdom Metazoa; phylum Chordata; class Mammalia; order Primates; family Lorisidae; genus Loris; species Loris lydekkerianus. The sequence goes on along the minus strand of CAUYPK010072406.1, from coordinate 4,177 downwards.
TTATTTGAATCTGATAAGAGAGAAAGCTGTATTGTATGCCTTAATTTGAAACAGCAAATATCAATTTCTTTCATCATAGCCAATTTCACCACTTTACAGATTAAAAACCCTTGTTGCTTTTGAAAGTATGAAGGTCTGACAATTAAGTTTGCAAACTCATCTTAGAAAAAGTGCTGTATACCTTGTTGCTGAATATCACTACAGACACCTTTGAAGTACTCCCTTTGGGAAGCTATGCGCTGATGCCAGCACCTAGTCCATGCTTCAGAGCAATCTTGGCGCTCTTCTTCTGGAATAGCTATCAAAGCTATTGTTGTTATTGCACTTGATGTCCAGAATGTCATCAGTGTTTTTCTTTCAATATTTCCTTTATCTTTGGGTAAAGAAAAATGTCATTGGGCCAGATTAGGTGAGTAGGGAGGATGTTCCAATACAGTTATTTGTTTAGTGGCTAAAAACTCCCTCACAGACAGTGCTGTATGCGCTGGTGCATTGTGATGTAAGAGCCATGTTGTTGGCCCAGATTTTCAGTTAAGATTTTCCTGTTTTTAGACCAGGCTCAGTGACTCACATCTGTAATCCTAGCACTCTGGGAGGCCGAGGCAGATGGATTAATTGAGCTCACATGAGTTTGAGACCAGCCTGAGCAAAAGTGAGACCCTGTCTCTACTGAAAATAGAAAAAACTGAGGCAAGAGGATTGCTTGAGCCCAAGTTGGAGGTTGCTGTGCGTTATGATGCCTCGGCACTCTACTCTGGGTGACAGCTTGAGACTCTGTCTCAAAAAAAAAAAAAAAAAAAGATTTTCCTGTTTTTCTATCAATGTTTATTTGGCCTGCTCTGCTTTTCACAGTTAGTCAATAATTTTGATGCACACTTTGAATTTTTGTAGTGTTTTCATCACTTTTGTTTTTCATTGGCCACTCTGACCTTTCTTTATCTGTGACACTTTTTCTCTCCTCAGAAAAACATTTAATCCATTTGTATACTGGAGTTTTCTTGATGAAATTATCCCCATAAACTTAGACTAACGTGTTCCATTTTAACAAGAATTTAATGTTTGTTCGTTCCTCTAATTCAAGTTCTGATATTCTTGTGATGGCACACAACCACACAACAACAGTGGTGAGTGCCACTCAGTAAGACACCCCCTTATGCCAACACTAACACAGCTGGGAGACACCGATACACCAAGGTTAGGAAACCTTCCTGAGTTGTTTGTCCAAGTTAAGCACATGATGGCTAGTTTGCAAACTTTGTTGTCAGACTTTGTGCATGAGTTTAACAAAACAAATTCAACTTTCAGAAAAAGAAAAATTAATGATCTCAGAGAAAGCTTTTATACTAGTGTTTTTTAACCTTTTTAATCTCATGGCACACTTAAACCTTTAGTTAAACTTTCATTAAATTATGTTGATTTAAAAAAAAAGTAAAAAAAAGGAATATACTTACTGTACTTTGAACTTCTTTTGAAAATAATTTAATTAATGGTCTTTAAAAATTTTCACAGCACATGTAAGATCCTCTCACAGCATGGGGCACACCAGTTGAAAATCACTGTTTTATACAAATTGTAGTTATAAAAAATGGTTAATGATGCTTCTAACTTTCTTTAGAATAATGATTTTATTGTTTGGGTAAAAGAGAAACATTAATTAATTTTAATTTTAAGAAATGAATGCCTAAAGTAGTACAAAATGAAAGCTAAAAAAATACTACTATAAAATATAGGTAAGTTTCATTCTAGGGATCTCTCTGTGCCAGTGCTACTTGGTGTGACCTATTGAGTAATAGGATCAGCCTCAGCTGGGAGCTTGTTAAAAATGCTAATTTTTGAGCCCAAGCTCAGATAGACTGAATTAGAATCTCTAAGGGTGAGGCTCAGCAAGCTATTATAATAAGCTCCAGGTACTTCTTGAGCCTTATTTCAGAGGTATTGCAGGTTTAGTTACAGACCACTGTAATAAAGTGAATATTGCAGTAGAGCAAGTCACAAGATTTTTGGCTTCCAAGTGCATATAAAAGTTATGTTTATACTATATTATAGTCTATTAAGTATGCAGTAGCATCATGTCTTCAAAAAGGATAAACCTTAATTAAAAAATATTTTAATGCTAAAAAATGCTAACAATCATCTGAGCTGTCACTGAGTCATAATCTTTTTTTAGGTACTTCTACCTGGGGTCTTAAGGGTCTTGCCTCAATATTGACGGCTGCTGACTGATCAGTATGGTGGTTGCTGGAGTCTGGAGTGGCTGTGGCAATTTCTTAAAATAAGAAAAAAATGAAGGCTTGGTGCTAGTAGCACAGTGGTTATGCTACTGGCCACATGCACTGAGGCTGGCAAGTTCGAACCCAGCCCAGGCCTGCAACAAAAAAATAGCCAGGCATTGTGGCGGGGGCCTGTAGTCCCAGCTGCTTGGGAGGCTGAGGCAGGAGAATTGCTTAAGCCCAAGATCTTATTTGAGGTTGCTGTGAACTATGACGCCATGGCACTCTACCAAGAGTGACAAAGTGAGACTCTGTCTCACAAATTGAGACTCAAAAAAATGAAGTTTGCTGCACTGATGGACTCTTTTTATCACAAAAGACTTCTCTGTAGGATGTGATGCTGTTCAGTTACATTTTATCCATAGTAGAACCTTCAAAATTGGGACCATTCTTCTGCTACTGCTTTATCAACTAAGTTCGTGTTATATTCTGGATCCTTTGTTGTCATTCAACAGTGTTCACATCATCTTCCCGGGAATAGATTCCCCTGAAACCAGTTTCTTTGCCCATCTGTAAGAGCACTTCCTCGTATGTGAAAGTTTTAGGATGAGATTGCAGCGATTGGTTCACATCTTTAGGCACTGACTCTAATTCTAGTAGTTCTCATGTTATTTCTGCCACAACTACAGTTATTTCCTGCTCTTTAAGTCTTGAATCCTTCAAAGTCATCCATGAGGGTTGGAATCAACTTCTTCCAAACTTCTGTTCATGTTGATATTTTGACCTCCTCCCATGAATCATCAGTTTTCTTAATGGCATCTAGAATGATGAAAATTTCAGAAAATTTTTAATTTCTCAGCAGAGGAATCATTTCTATGGCAGCTATGGCCTTACAAAATAGGTCTCTTACAGTGAACACTTAGCCAAGTTGTGAATGCAAAGGAAAAGTTCTTGAAGGAAATTAAAAGCACTACTCTGATGAATACATGAAAGATAGAAAGCAAAATGGCCGACAAGGCTTATTTATTTCTTAAATAAGACTTGAAAGTTGAAGTTACTTTTTGGTAGATGGGCTTCAGAGTGGATGTTGTGTTATTAGACAAAAAAACAGTGCTAAGCCCCTTGTACATCTCCCTCAGCTTTTGCGTCACCAGGTGCATTGTCAGCGAGCAATAATATTTTGAAAGGAATCTTTGTTTCTGAACAGTAGGTCTCAGTTGTGGGCTTAAAAAATTCAGTAAACCATGCTGTCAATAGATAGCCTGTCATTCAGGGATTGTTTTTCTGTTTATGGAGCATAGGCAGAGGAAATTCAGCATGATTCTTTAGTACACTAAGATTTTTGGAATGGCTAATGAGCTTTGGCTTCAACTTAAAGTCATTAGTTGCAGTAGCCCCTAACAAGGAAGTCAGCCTGTTCTTTGAAGCTTTGAAGTAAGGCATTGATGTCTCTCTAGCTACGGAAGTGCTAGATGGCATTCCTCCAATAGAAGGCTGTTTTGTCTCCATTGCAAAGTGTAGCTGCTTCCATCAGTTACCTTACAAAGATCTTCTGGGTAGCTTGCTGGAAAACATCTATATCTGTACTTGCTACTTTACCTTAACACTTTTATGTTCTGGAGACAGCTTCTTTCCTTAAACCTTAGGAACCAACCTCTGGTAGCTTCAAACTTTTCTTCAGTGACTTCTTACCTCTCTCAGCCTTCATAAAATTGTAGAGAGTTAGGGCCTTGTTCTGGAATAGGTTTTGGCCTAAGGGAAGGCTGTGGCTTGTTTGATCATCTATCCAGGCTACTACAGCTGTCTTAGTCCATTTTGGGTTGCTTTAAAGCAGGGGTGGCGAACAAGTTCGACTACGTGCTCGGAGATCGCTCCTCAGAGGTCCCTCCTCAGAAGCAGCATAACAAAATCCAAACTTGGCAAAGAGCCACAGTATACAAAATAATGATAAGAGGCAAAGAGCCGAA
>CAUYPK010072404.1:0-20438 GCA_963574355.1 Loris lydekkerianus | reverse complement strand
AATTCTGGCAAATTGAAGTAATTTATCTGCAGGGTAATGATTATCAAGCACCCCTAGGAAGGAGGAACAAGCTATAGGCCATTCATCTGTAGTTTGCATAAGCCAATTCAATTGTTCTTTAGAATATGGCACAATTATTTTTTCTGGGTCTTTTCCAAAAAATTGACGGCTTTGTTCACATCCTGAAATAGTGAGTTTAGCAACCAAAGAGGCATAAGGGGCAAGTACTTTAGAGGGGGAGGCTGGAAGGTGGATCCATAAAAGAGGACCTTGCTGCCAAAAAACTCCAGTAGGTGTATGTGCGGTAGCGCAGACTGCAAAAAGGAGAGGTTTATCACATGAAATAAATGAAACTCCTTGGTTTCGGACGGCTTTTTCTACTAATTGCAAAGCATTTGTGGCTGCAGGGGTCAAAGAGCGAGGGGAAGAGGGATTAGAATCACCTTTAAGAACATCAAAAAGTGGCTTAAGCTCTCCAGTAGTGAGCTTGCATGGGAATAGACACAGAAGCACAAATAGAGGGTGGACGGGAAAGTCTTTGCAAAAGTTTTGTCCCTTTCTGTAATAACCTCTTGATTATCTGGCCATTTCTTATGGATGTTTAAAATATTATTAATAAGATTCCAGAAAGAGAAGGCTTGAACTGGAATTTTCTCAGGGCCAAATGATTTATAATAATCCTTAAAACAATCTCCTACTCTAGCCCATTGTCTCTCATCAATAGTTCCTTCAAGGGGGAACCATGGGCATACACCTCCAACAAATTCAAAAAATCTCTTAAGATCCTTCTTCTTAACCCTAGTTCCTCGTGTCTTGAGGGACTCTTTAAGCCCCTGTAAGAATAAATCATGTTTACTCAATGCTTGTCCCATGATTGCGTCGCTTCACTTACCCGAATCGGATCTGACTCACAGATGGGTGCCTCTGTGGCGATCACAGTGCAGATCTGTCTCACTTCTTCATTAAAGTGGCAATCACAGTGCAGATCTGTACTCGCTCTTCCCTTTAAGCAGCGATCCAAGGTGCTGGCCGGCCTTTACGAAGCAATGCTCTCTCGGACCCCAGACCCAAATGGCCCCACGTCTGGGCCCCAGTTTCCCCGGCCTGCGGGGCTAGTTCAGCAGGGACCTAGGGCATGGGGCTGAGAGAATGAGAGAAACAAGAGACACAAGGAACGGAGAGCAAGACAGAATTCTGATCAAGCTCCCCTAAAACTTTATTTTTTAACAGCTATATAAACACAAGCGGAGGGAGGAAGTGTGCTCGGGGGTATGAGAGGGTGGGGAAGTCCTGGAGCAGGTGTGGTAATCCAACAGTCAGGATGTTCGTTTTGCCTAGGGCAGTAACCTTCCAAGCACCTGACTTATAGCCATAAGTTTCCATTGTGAGCTTGCTCTTAAGTATTGGCTCCTGACAGAGTCTTGCCTGAGCTGTTCCCATATTAAAGTCCCAATTGGGGTGAGTAAGAGGAAAAGTGGCATCGATGAGAGCCTGGTTGGTGGTGGGGCTGGTCTATGTCCTCGACAGCCTTCCTGGCCTCAGCCAAGATGCGGTTCCATTCCTCAGTGGTGAAGAGAACCTGTAACAGTTGGTGACAATCATCCCAGGTAGGCTGGTGGGTAAAAAGAATTGAGTCTTAAGAGGTCAATGAAGGCAGTAGGTTTTTTGGAAAACTTAGGACTCTGCATTTTCCAATTATAGAGATCACTTGTGGCGAAGGGCCAATAGTGGCGCGCTGATTCGGGGGTCCACTCCATTAGGGGGGCACACCACACGGAGGGGCAACACTGTGGAGTCTGCGGTCAGATCGCAAAGGGCTCTATGGAGGGTGTGAGGTGGGCTCCAGTGGCTACCCTCTGGACCTGGGGCTGGAGTGGCCTCGCTGTCTGGCAGACTGAGGAACAGGTGCCTCTGGAGATGAGGGTTGATAGGGAGCGGGTAAGAGCACTTCTGGATCAGTTCATCTTTGGAGGACCAGGGGAGGGGCAGAGGGCTCAGGGGACTTCTCCTTTTTCTCCTTCAAGGCTAAGAGTTTAGCTTCTTCCTTGCCTGATGGAGGCAGGAGGGGTTTTAACCATGATGGCGGGTTCTCCATGAGGTTCTGACAAGCAGTTATATATGGAATCTGGTCCAGGTGCCCAGTCCCAGATCCATGGCCTATATCTTTGACCTGAAAGATAATGGGGAGATGAAAAGTGCCCTCTGCTGGCCATCTGACGTGGTATGCCGGCCATTCATTCCTGTTATTTCCGCTGGAGCACACGTTGCATAAAAGCATGGATCATTGGGCAAGGACTGGGGCAAGGGGAGAAAGTAGGTTGCCTAATGCCTTTGGTATGCAGCTGCAAAAAGACTGAGGGACAAGATGAAATTAGTTTTAACAAAATGGAGTAAACTTGGTCCTTATATTATCAGTTATGGGTAAAACAACTGATGTATGTCTTCTGTAAGGATTAAGAAATTTGTAATCAGTTAATCAGTAGACTAGAAATCGCCATGGTGAAAATAAAGTAATATTACATTTAAGGTAGTAGTAAAATATATGGTTATAGATTAATAGTGTGTACGTGACTGGCTGGCTATTTAAGCTAGCTGAAAATAAAGAATATCACTGCTTGCTACTCCTGAGCTTGTAGTCTGCCTCTTGCTTTCATAAAATTTCAGGAGCAATCTTGCTCCTGCGGTGAAGCTGCTGTCTGCTTGTGACACCGTCAGGCAACAATTTGTAGGATGGCTACTGCCATCCATTACCAAAGCATAAAAATTTAAATTAGCAGCTCTACTCTCCAAACTTCTTTTGATACATTTTCCAGTTGCTTCAACACATCTGGTTAAAATCTGGTGAGTCAAACTGATTTTAGAAACATGCCGGGGTGGGTGGTGTGTGGTTGGGGGGGGGGGAGGGCAACGCGACTCTGGTGGGCAGCTCTGTCTCTGTGGTCTGTGCTGTGCGTGAGGCCCACCAGAGAACACCGGAGGGGCCATGCCCACCCCCGCGCCTACTCAGAGGTGAGTAGTTGGGCACAGCCCCTGGGCAAGCCGGCTGGGAGCTTAGGCAGCAGGAGGCTCCTGGCGGTGGTGCTGGAGGCGCCAGAACTACGCACCCCTCTCCAGCCGCCTTCAGGCGCTTACACGCACATGCACTCTTGGGCGCTTTTTAGGAGGCTCTCCCAGAACCCAGAAGTTCGGAGCTGGCCGGCTCCCTCGCCTCCCAGGCCACCCTCTGGTGCCGGAGCCCCCAGAAGTCGGCCCTGGGTCTGCAATGACTTGTGCTGCTAGCGGTGGTTTCGCTTCTTCCCAAAGATGAGGGAACGATAGTCTTTGCAGCTTCTCCAGGGACTGTTGCTGCCGCTGCTGCTTTATCGCACATTGAAGGGTAAAATTCTCAGGAGTCAGCAGAAATGCTGCGTCCAAAAAGGACTGAGTCTCAGTTACCCCCAAACCCAGGAGGCTCTCCCTGGAAAACTTCCCTTCTGTAGGAAATATTGGGGGATTTGTTTGTTTATTGGAAGGGAAATGATCCGCAGAAGTGAGAATCAGGGTATACTTCTAGTATTCTTTCATAGCAGCAACACTTATTTTCCAAAGTCCAGAGGCCTGCTTAACAGAAAGTTCAACTTCTATGAATTTCCTTTAAAAATTTGTTTGTATTTTCAAAAAGCGAAAGCGTTTTTTTTTTTTTTTTTGAGACAGTCTCACTTTATCACACTCGGTAGAGTGTGTGGCATTATAGCTCACAACTTCCAACTCCTGGGCTTAGGCAATTCTCTTGCCTTGGCCTCCCAAGTAGCCAGGACTACAGGTGCCTGCCACAATGCCCAGCAATTTTTATTTATTTATTTATTTATTTATTTGCAGTTCTAGTGGTTTAGCTGGCCTAGGCTGGGTTCCAACCCACCAGCTTCAGTGCATGTGGCTGACCCTGTAACCACTGGGCTATGGGTGCGTAGCCAAAGGCCTCTACTTTTTAAAAAAATGACTTAAGCTAACTCTATCAGAAGTAGCCACAAGCTTCTTATTATATGACTATGGACATTTGAAGAAGGCGTGAACTGAAAGAAAATCTTAAAGACCCAAGCTTGCTGATGGGACTTCTTTGCTACAGATATTAAAAATAGTGACTAGAATTTTGTGCAATGATATGAAAAGTTGTCAATGACATATAGTTTGGAAAACAGTACATTTTGAAATATAATGTAAGGCTGGGCATGGTGGCTCATGCCTATAATCCTAACACTTCGGGAGGCTGATGCAGCTGGATCACCTGAGCTCAGGACTTTTAGAGCATGATGACCGAAAGTGAGACCACTTTTCTACTAAAAATAGAAAAGGTAGTTCTGTGCCTGCGGCTCAATGAGAAGAGTGCCGGCCACATACACCAAGGCTGGAAAGTTTAAACCAAGCCTGGGCCAGCTACCCACCAATCACCACAGCACCCAAAAAAAAAAAAAAAAAAAAAAGGTTGGGCATTGTGGCAGGTGCCTGTGGTCCCAGCTACTTGGAAGGCTGAGGCAAGATTATCACTTAAGCCCCAGAGTTGGAGATTGCTGTGACCTGTGACACCACAGCACTCTACCAAGGGCAACATGGTAAGACTCTGTCTCAAAAAAGAAAATAAAATTCTCTTAAGTCTCCTCTAACTGTCAGAAACCTTCTCAGACTTCTCTAAAACCTTTACCTACAGGAAGACTTCTTGGATTTCTCCTGGTAAGATTTAACTCTTTACTTAAAATTGCCTTCTTTCTCACTCTAATGCCCCTTTAGCCCCTGTAAACTTCCCTGATGTTACACATCAGTACTCAATCAATCAATCTTTACTAAACCAATCCTCAACACCTCTAACTCAATGAGATGTCATTCCAACTCTAGGTTACATTTAAAACATTTCAACCATACACTTGACCTACCATAAGAAGAAGGGAGCCTCCTTCTTTGAACAACAGACACCAATAATTAAGAAATTATTCTGGCAGTTTGAACCCGACCCCAGCCAGCTAAACAACTGCAGCAAGAAAATAGCTGGGGTTGTGGTGAGCACCTGTAGTCTTAAGCTACTTGGAAGGCTAAGGCAAGATAATTGCTTAAGCTCAAGAGTTGGAGTTGCTGTGAGCTGTGATGCCATGCCACTCTATTGAGGGTGACATAGTGAGACTCTGTCTCAAAAAAAAAAAAAAAAAAAAAAATCCTGACTAAAAATTGAAAGGGCTGCACTTGAACAGGAATGATCTTGCGGACGACCAAGGCTTGTATGAAAGGTCTTTATTGGTGAGGAATGCTTCAGAGCAGCACCAAGGAGGAGAAAAAAGAGAGTGAGAGAGGGCATGAGAGAGACAAAAAGAAGCGTACCTTTATATGGGTTCAGTTAGGGGAAATCTTAGAATGGTGACTAGATGGTAGAATAGCCAATAAGGAGTTACTGCTCTGGCGAGAAGAGCCATTGGGGCAGTCATAAGTTTGAAATTTTCGGCAGGTAATTAGAACAGGGAGATGAGGTAAGTTTTCCAACTAGTAGGCAACTCCTTGTGCTTGGAAAGGAGCTGTAACTTTAAGAGTGAGACAAATAGTCTTGGTCTGTTGAAAGCAGGAAGGGGCTTTCTGGGGAAGGGGCTTTTCTGGGGCAATTACCTGACATTCCTGCCTTCTTCATATGTTAAAAATAGGAGGTTTTCCTTGGGATAGGAGACGTCAAATTATTTTTTCTGTAGCTTCTTCTTGCTGAGAGGGGCACGTAGTTTCAATCAGCCAACTAGGGGATGATTATGATCTTTTTCGCTGGGAGGATGTAAGTTTTTGCTTTCAGATTGCCCTGTTAGCAGTGATCTTTTGTATGTCAAAAGATCAGATAGAGAATTAGGGGATAAGACAGTAGTAGGGGAACCAAAAGTGAGTTTCTTTGATTCTTATATTAGAGTAACTATGGCTGCCAATGCCTTGAGACAAGGGGCCCAACCTCGAACAGTGTGATCTCACTGTTTTGAGAGATAAGCAACTGAGCAAAGGTGGGGCCTAGCTGATGTCCAAGCACGCCTGGAGCAAATCCACGGTTTTCTGTGACCTATAGGAGGAAGTGGTGATAAAGATCAGGAAGGTGGAGGGCTGGAGCTTCTAATAAAGCACACTGTAGAGATGTAAAGGAAGTGGAAATGGAGGTTAGGAGAGGTTCATGAGGGTCACCTCAAGGAGCAGCTAGGAGAGAAAATTTGGGAATCCATGCTCTGAGGTATCCAGCTAATCTTAAAAAGGAGAGGAGTTCTTGTTTTGTGGTGAGTAGAGGAAAGTTGTGGAGAAGGCTTTTTCTGCCTATGGTAATAGCTTTGAAGCCTGGGGATAAAAGGACACCAAGGTAAGTGACTTTCTGTTTTAATAAATGAAGTTTTGAGGGAGAGATCTGGTATCCCCTATCTGCAAGGAAATTAGAGTCTCGCTTAGAGTCATGTAAGGTGGGACTACAGAGCAGGAGGTCATCAACATACTGAACCAAGGTTGAATGAGAGGAATCGTAGGACTGGAGGTCTTGTGATAATGTCTGGCTAAATAAGTGAGGGCTGTCATGAAATGTCTCTGGGAGTACAGTCCAAGTGAGTTGGGAAGTAGTCTGAGAAGTAGAGTTAATCCATGTGAAGGCAAATAGGTCTTGGCAATTAGGGTGTAAGGGAATGGAGAAGAAGGCATCTTTGAGGTTTAGCACAGAGAAATAAGTTGTCTGAGGTGGGATGGTTGATAGGAGCGTGTATGGATTAGGGTGTATAGGAATGATCATAGAGTTGATGAGTCTTAGATCTTGTACTAAGCGATATGTGACATTAGGTTTTTTAATTGCTAGTGTGAGAGTATTATATGGTGAGTGGACAGGTGGTAAAAATCCTTTTTCTAGGAGATCTTGTATAATAGGTTGAAGTCCCAGGATACTAGATTGGGGAAGTGGATATTGATGTTGAGAAGAAAAAATAGAGAGGTCTTTTTGTTTAATAAAAACTAAAGAGTAGGAGGCAATTGAGGGGGGTTTAGAATCCTAAAACTTAGTATTTACTTGCTCTGGTGGAATGAGCCAGGGTGATGGTTTTTGATGGCTTGGGAAAGGATGGGGCAGAGTGAGGCAGAAGGATATGGGGTAGTATCTATTAATTTAAAATTAAAAGTGAGGGCGGTACCTAATTTGGAAAGTGTTACGTCCCAGCAGAGGAACTGGACATAAAGGCAACACTAAAAAGGAATGTATAAATGAGAAATTGCCAATCATGCAGTGTGAAAAAGGAGTTTGACGTAGATGCTGGGAAAAACCCTCTACCCCGACAATGGAGGTGGGCGACAGGGAGATAGGACTGCTGAACTCTTTATGAACTGAGAAGCTAGCTTCTGTGTCTAATAGGAAGGCAATCATCCTACCTGCCACCACCAGGGTTACCTTTGGCTCCTCAGAGGTGATCTTCTTTGGGTGAGAGAAGCCAGGGTCCTCTCTGGGCCAAAGGGCAGTCATCCTTCCAATGGCAATTTCTTTTGCAGAGAGGGCATGGCCCTGGTGGAGGCCTGGGATTGGGGCAATGTCGTACCAGTGGCCTTTTTCACCGCATTTGTAGCATGACTCGGGTAGTTGAGTCATGAAGCGGCCTTTGGCCCCTGATGATTTAGGCAGGTTAGGAATGCTGGCCTCAGTGACACTGTTTGTAATGTTTTGAGCTAGCATTTGATGCTCTTGGGTTTGAGATTTTTTATTTTCTCTCCGGAAAACATCATCTCGCCCTGCATAAACCTTAAAGGCTGTGTTTAAGATCATGGCCTGGGGTTTCAGGGGTCAGTGCTCCAAATGCTTTAGCTTAAGTTTGATGTTGGGGTAACTTTGGTTAAAGAAATAAGTCATGAGAACATTTTCTCATCTATTGTTTCAGGATCTAAGTTGGTATACTTAACAAAAGCCTCAATTAGGGGTTGGAGGAAAGCTGAAGGATTCTCAGACTGTACCCCAGATCAGTGTCAGACCCTTGGGGCCCTGGGCTAAGCCATGCAAGGTCAATGGAAATAGGGAACTCAAGCCTCAAGAAACAGCTGAATCACCAGGAATGTAAGCAACCCAGCTCACAATTAGGGAAAACTCGCTTCCATAGGGGTACTCACCAAGTCTGGGTGAGGCCAGTGTTGAGTCCTGGTTAGAGTGCTTTGGTGGATAGACACAAGCCAAGGCAGTGGTGAGTGCTGGGATTGTGAGAAGAGGACAGGTAGCTCCCAGGAGTTAAAACACCATGGAAGGGGTGGAAGCTACCCATGGGAGCAGTCCCTAATTAGATCTCACTTGTAACACCAGAAGAAAGGACAGGACTTGACCGGCAGAGATCTCACAGACCACCAAGGCTTGTACAAAATGTCTTTATTGGCAAGGGATGCTGCAGAACAGCACCAAGGAGGAGAGAAAAGAGAGAGAGCAAGAGTGTGCACGTGCGCATGAGACAGAGAGAGAGACCAAAGGAAGCGCACCTTTACATGAGTTAGGGGAGTCCCAAAATGGTGGCGGGATGGTAGAATAGCCAATAGGGAGTTAGCGCTCTGGCAGGAATAGCCCTTAGAAGCAGGCCATATGTTTGAAATTTTTGGTGAGTAATTGGAACAAAAAGATGCGGTATGTTTTGTGACTGGGAGATAAGGAGATGTCTAGTAGGCAACTCCCTGTGCTTGGAAAGGAGCTGTAACTTTAAGAGTGAGACGGCTAGTCTTGGTTTGTTGAAAGCAGGAAGAGGCTTTCTGGGTAAGGGGCTTTTCTGGGGCAATTACCTAATAAAAATTACAGTAGCAAATGCAAGAGCCAACACAAGTGAACTCATGAGTGGTCTACGATAGGTTGACCAGGACCTCTGCTTTGAAATTGTGTACAATTACCTATTTTTTTCTTCTGTGTCTCTCTGCCTGCATTTTCATGGACATATTCCATGCTGAGTTGATTTTCTATTTTATAATAGAATACTTGCACAAACAAGTTCTTGGTGTGTGAGGGAAGTAGCCGGAGCTTGGCCTTCCTTGTCCTTTTCTTTCCCCTTAGCAGGTACAAGGCTTATTGTGTAAGCTGGAGCAGTGGGAGAACCTGACCAGTTTTCACCCTGACCATCTGACATCATACAAAGATGATGCTCTCATCTTTTGCAGGTGTGATTGCTTTTCCTTTTTTTTTTTTTTTTCTTTTTCTTTGTCTTTCTTTTTTTTTAGCAAACTCGGGCCGGGTTTGAACCCTCCAGCCCTGGTGTATGTGGCCAGCGCTCTAACAATTGAGTATCAGCAGCCAGCAAAGTGTAATTTCTTTGTATTAATTTTTTCTCTGGTCTTTCATAGGTGTCTGTCATGAATAAATTTATGCTGATAAAATACTAGTAAAACAATTGCCCACCTACCAAATAGTAACAACATTTACATTTCTTCTTTTACTAATTATAAAGAAATGATTGTACAGGTCTTTGGAAAGTGAAAGTCTTCCTTTTCCTACAAAATTATTCTATGAATAAAAAAATCATAGAAGAATGTATGGTTAATAGGTTGATATCTATCTATTTGTGTACTTCATGTGAAGGTGCATGATTTTCTACACCCCAGAACGGTGGCTTTGTTTAATATGTGATTCTTGAGGTATGAGGTCCTGAGAAGGGAGAATTCCATTCTCAGCAATAAGCGAGACTTGGAGGTTAATTCCTCCCTGCTTGCTAAAACAGTAGAGACACAGGGGTTTTTTCCTCCCTGCTTGCTGTAAAGGCCTTGAGATAAGAATCCCTGAGGTTCTCACCAAATCATAGCTGGAGATTTAGCACCTGTCTGGAGCTGAACTGTTGCTCTTCATTCCCAAACTTCAAGTTACACAAAACTTTCATTTAACCCTTTAGGGAGGTGGGTGAACAGAACAGACAGCCTGGTGTCCTTGTAGTTTATCTTTAAGTTACATGGTCCAGAATTAGAAATGACATGTACATGCTTTGTAACATTTATGCTGAGGAGAAGTTTTTTATGGCAGTCGCAACTAGTACTTTTGTTCTTTATTCTTGGTTATTCGTTTATGATGAGTTTGGATAAATAATACAGTGAGTAAAGATGGGTAATCGCTGTTGGGCTGAGTGAGCCTCAGTCTTTCCTTAATAAATAAATTCTTCATTCTGCAGTGCTACCTCTGTGTCATTGATTGGGCTAGCAGACAGCAACATTCGGATGCATTTATAAATACACAAATTTTTAAACATTAATTGTATGATTCTACATTGTGTTATATTATTTTTTTCCTTTTTCTTGTGATACAGAGTTGACTTTATCACCTTGGGGAGAGTGACATGCCATCATAGCTCAGATCAACCTGAAACTGTTGGGCTGAAGCAATCCTCTCCCTTCAACCTCACAAGTACCTGATGAGATTACTGGGACACCCCCTCCCCCCCACAATCCCTGATTAGTTTTTCTGTTTTTAGTAGAGATGAAGTCTCTTATGCTGGTATGGAATGCTTGAGCTCAAGTGACCCACACTCCCAGCCTCCCAGAATGCTACAATTATAGACATGAGCCACATTCCCTGGCCTTACATTGTGTTTTCAAATTTACTATTTTCCAAGCTATATATATTTGGACAAATTTTCATATCACTGCACAAAATTCAAGTTAATTTTTTTTTTCTTTCTTTCTTTTTTTTTTTTTTTAAGACAGAGTCACACTTTGTCACCCTCAGTAGAGTGCCATGACATGGTAGCTCACAGAAACTTGAAACTTTTTTTTTTTTTTTTACAAAAAGATGCAACAGTTTTATTTGTGTTGTAAACCAACAATTTATAATTGTATAAAGTTATGGAGTGCAAAGTGATGTTATAATCTATGAATAAAATGTGGAATTATTAAATTAAACTAGTCAATATATCCATCACCTTAAATAATTAACATTTTTGTGGTAAGACATTTGAAATTTACTCTCTTAGCCATTTTGAAATGTATATTACTCTAATATAAACTATAATTACCACATTGTGCAACAGAACTCAGAATGAAGTGTTCTTCATGAGATTTTCCATCTTTGACCATTAATGAGATAAAATATCATTTTCAAAATACCATCCAAATGTGAGTGTATTTACCCACATCCTCCAGCTCATAATAGAGCATGCAGGTAAACAGAGTAATAATTCATGGTATTTCACATTTAACAGACTGTTAACAGAGAAAGTTGGTTGAAGAAAGGCATAGGAACATTGTCTTAGAAGAATTAGAACTGAGGGGCTGATTATCTCCCATACATTCAATATGGTATCTGTGGTTAGAAATATACATGATAGGAACTCCAGGGCTTTTCTGGATGGTTTAAGGTCTCGGTCAACTGTGGCCACGAAGTAACACTTGTGCTGAGTTACTCTCTGTACTAAGCAGTCATCTGCGTAGGTTCCTTTGTGTGTGCATGGTAATTGTTCAAATCTTGGATTCTTGGCAATCCTGAGAGCCACTTGATACTTCTGCCCCAATTTCTCAATTTCAGCCATTTCACAGTCAGTTATACAAGTAATGCACTTGGCATACAGACAGTTTATCATTGACTGCATTAATTTCAGGTTGGCTTTAATGGAAAAGTTGATAAAGTTGGTATCAACCAAAATGTGGTAAGGTGGGGCCAGTTGTGTATTATATTGGAAGAATAAGCAGGAAGGGTACTGGGGGACTTCTGTTTCCTTTAATGTGCTGGAATCTTTTCTTTTCTTTCTTTTTAGGTTTCAATCTACCCTTTTAGTCTCTGATCTCTGAGACTCAGGATTCACCTCATGGTTGCATACTTCTTTGTTTTCTTTTGCTTCCCCATGCTCATGACACACTCATGTTTCTTCTGGAATAAGCAACTTGATCCTCTTATCTCAGTCTCCCAACAACCTGGGACTAAAGGACCTGGTAGAAATGCCAACTATTTTTAGAAACAGGGTCTCGCTCTTGTTCAGGCTGGTCTGGAATTCCTGAGGTCAAACAATCCACCTGCCTTAACCTCCCAGAGTGCTGGAATTATGGGCATGAACTTAGTTACCATTATTAATATCTTTGCCCAGGGGGTTTATTATGTCAGCTGGAGTCTTTAAGATTTTATGTTAGTTCACACCTGTTACAACATCCATAGTTATATGATAAACCTCTGATTAGTTGTGCTTAATACATTTCTGTCTGTCTGTCTTTCTTTCTTTCTTTTTTTTTTTTTTTTTTTAGCAGATTCTCACTATATAGCCCTGGATAGAGTGCCGTGGCATCACAGACACAGCAACCTCAAACTCTTGGATTTAAGTGATTCTCTTGCCTCATCCTCCCAAGTAGCTGGGACTACAAGCACCAGCCAAAATGCCCTGCTATTTTTTTTTTTTTTTTTAATACTTGCTTAGCTGGCCAGGGCCGGGTTTGAAATTGTCATCCTTGGTGTATGTTCCTGGCGCTATATCCACTGTGCTACGGACACAGAGCCTAAGTCATTATTATTTATACCTATAGGTTTTACAAGAAATACCTCAAGTTAGCTCAGTGCCTGCAGCTCAGCCGCAATGGTGCTAGCCACATACACCAGAGCTTGCGGGTTCAAACCCAGCCCAACCTGCTAAAAAACAATGAAATTTAGAACAAAAAAATAGGCGGGGGTTGTGGCCAGCACCTGTAGTCCCCGCTACTTTGGAGGATGAGAATCGCTAAAGCTCAAGAGAATCAAGAGTCTGAGATTGCTATGAGCTGTGATGCCACAGCACTCTACTAAGGACAACATAGTGAAACTCTGTCTCAAAACAAAACCCCTCAAGTGTAGTTTTGTTTATGTTTGGAAATTATGCAAGGCTGATGTTGCTAGTGAGGCTTAATTATGGGTTTCTTCAGTCTGGGTCTCCATTTTAGTTTAACTATGCTTTTTTTTTCTTAATTTTCATTTCACATTTCATCTGTAACTTGTAAATTTCATTTAGTTCCTTTTTGTGCAAGTAGGCACTTGTATTTGAAGGCATTTCCTGGTTTTAAACTGATTTGTATGATATCATTGTGCTGAAGAATAGCCCCCGAAAAGACCTTGGTTTGTCTCAGCCTGTGTCAGCCTTAGTTCCCTGCATGTTCTTCCTGGTTAATTTCAAAAACATATTTCAGAAGAGAACAGGGAAGTTCTCTGAGTTCCCCCAACCCCCTAGCAATAGCTAAACAGTAGTGTAAAATTTACCCCAAGCCCTAGCAATGGCTAAACAATGGTGGAAAACTTACATAAGTAAAGGTTTCCAAGCTACTGAGTCTCCTAAGTTTGTCCGCATGCCAACCCCCACGTTGTATGCCACGTAGTCGCCATGCTTTAGCCCCCCTGACTGTAACTCCGCCCCAGCTAAATGCCACATTCTGCTTTTGTTTTTGCTTGCTTTCATGGCAACAAAAATATTATAAAAGTCAACCTACTCCTCACTCAGGGCCATTTTGCTATCCCAGCAGCAGCCCCCTGCACAGGTGTAATAAATCACCATCTGATTTATACGTGAAGTGGGTTCTGAGTCTTTCTTCCAGGTGGCAGTGCCTATAACATTTCTGGAGGCCCAAGTGAGATTTCCACCCCTGGACCCCTACCTAGGCCTGCCACAGCCCAACGGCGCCAGGGAAGGCCTCAGAAAGACATTCCTCCACCACGGAGCCCTCAGACGTGTGAAGTCAGGGCATAGGTTTACAAAACTTCTGAAAAGTGATAAAGCAACAACACCCAGATAAGTTTTGTCTAGTCTCTAGAGGTTTTTTTTGGGAAACCAGACCATTTGGACACAACTACACGGTCTGTTTCCAGATTGGTGGGGAGAAGTCTCTCCCCATCCTTGGTCTCATGGTAGGCTCACAGGGGTGAGTCTTTGGGGACTTGTCATAGGCTCATAAAGGTGAGTCTTTGGGGTCTTGTGGTAGGCTCACAGGGGTGAGTCTTTGGGGGGGGGTCTCATGCTAGGCTCACAGGGGTGAGTCTTTGGGTTCTTGTGGTAGGCTCACAGGCATGAGTCTTTGAGGGGTCTCATGGTAGACTCATGGGGTGAGTCTTCTGAGTCTCAAGGTAAACTCACAGGGGTGAGTTTTTGGTGTGTGTTTGGTCTTGTGTCTCTTGGTGTTTTATGTCAGTCAGATTGTGTGAGTTTGTCAATCTTTTTCACACCTGGTCATTCAATTCTATTCCTTTGTTCACACTCTTCTTGTAAGACTGGGCGTGACCCCAATCTATCCTGAACACCTGCTTGAGTGGATCACGGATCAATTCTTACAAGGAACTCTCTCTGATTTCAATCCAGAAGAAAGCTGTGTTGTTCTACTTTGTACTTTTTCTGGTTCTTTAACTGTTGTTATCCATTCAGTAATTTTTCTGGGCAACTTCCTTCTACTTTTTCTGGTAAATTGATCACTGCTGTCTCTAAATCCACTCATCGATGTGTCCAATATCCCTTTACTGCCTGGTGTGCTTTTGACTTGGTGTTACTTGATTTGATTATTCTTTTAGGGGGAGTTGGACTTGGAAGTGCGGCCACCTCTGATTGGTCCTTCGGGGAACGCACAGAACTGACCTGCATTTATCTCCTCCTTGCAATCTCATTTATCCTTTTGTTATCTTTTGAAGAATTTCCTAATCCAAACAACTTCTCTGTGCCCCTTTAAACGTTCTTTCCCTCCATTAGGAATACATGCCTCCCCCTTCTGTTCAGTGTCCTTTGTTCACCTGTTTAGGAGGCAAGTTGCCACCCATGTACAGGACCCTCTTAGCCAGACTGGTTCCCTCCACCACTTGCCTTTTTTGCCAGGAGACCATTAGGGGCTGTTACTGCCCCCAGGGGAACTAGGTGGAACAGTGTGCTACAGAAAAAAAGTGGATATCCGTGGCATTTACCTGGCTCTCAGACAGTCGGGTGCTACCAGCTTCAGTGGAATTCTTGGACAGATTGCTCATTCACACTGATCCCCTGTTGGGTCCAGAACTCCCACCCTGTCGATTTTCTAGTTCATCTGTTCTGCCACCCCACTTCCCCTATCTTCCATGGGAGTGTGTCTTTGTATTTGGGTATGTTTGTTCTTCTCCAGGCACACTACAGTGCCCACACCTGAGCCCATTGAGCCCCAGGTAGGGAGTCCCGGAAGTCTTTGTGCCACCCCGCCTCCAGTCCCAGATTTATTACTGGAGACTACTCCTGGAACTCACCTGGGACTATCCCCCTGGGCCATAAGAACTCCCCCAAACATGACATCAGAGCCTGGATTTAGGAATAACAACTTTACAAGACTTAGCCATCTTAGCTCTTTTGCAAACCCTTACAGACTAAGTTCGGATCTTTCTGAGTCTTACTGGAGGCATGGGTCAGGGAACGTCCACCCTGATGACTCCTTTAGAATTTATCCTTAACAACTTTTCAAATTTCAGCTTCCGTGCCCGGGGATATGGTGCAAAGGTGAACCCTGGCACCTTGTGGCACTCTCTGTGAATTAGAGTGGCTGTTCTTAGGAACCAGGTGGCCTCCTATAAGCACCTTCAATCTCTCTGCTCTGTCTAGCATTTGGACAACTGTCTACAGTCATCCTGGTCACCGAGATCAGATCCCCTACGTTGATATGTGGATTGACATTGCTTCCAAAGCACCATCATATGTCTACAAGTGTGCCAATAATTTAACCCCTTCTCACATTCTTTTTGTGTTTCCATAGAGCTCTACAAGGATGCTTCAACCTGGCACAGACCATCTGGACCTGCAAAAAACAAATCCTAAAACTCCCGTGTTACTCCCTCTGCTGGAAGTCCATATTTTAGACCTCCCTGTCCAGACTCAAGCCTGCCCCTGTATAATCCACAGCAGGAGGGGGAAGCACCTGCACCATCAGGTCCCCTGGTGCTGTAAGCTCAGGAGGCCACTAGAGGACCCCCACAGATTCCCTCACAAACTCTGCGGGGAACCTCATACCAGCCCTCTATTCCAGACTCAACCCAACCGGGACAGGGAACCCCTTCTATAGCAGCCCCCATCTTGCCCTTGTGCCAATTATCCCCCACCCTGGCTTTAGGAGGACAGCCATTCATGATATATGTACCCTTCTCCACCAGTGATTTATATAACTGGAAAATCCAGAACCCCCCCCCCCCTTTTCAGAGTAATTGCAAGGGCCAATCTCCCTCCTTGAGACTATCTTTTTCACCCACCAGGCCACTTGGGATGATTGTCAACAGCTCTTATAGGTCCTGTTCACTTCTGAGGAACAAGGGGACAGCCTGAGAGCCACTCGAAAGGCAGTCAAAGGCCCGGACGGGCAGCCCACCACTGATGCAGCTCTTCTTGATGCTCATTTTGCAAGTTCTCGACCCTCCTGGGACCCCAATTCAGATGAAGGTAGGAAAGGTCTCCTTGAGTACTGCCAGATTCTTATGAAAGGTCTCTGGTCAGCCACTAAGAGACCAACCAATCTATCCAAGGTTAGTGAAATCATCCAGGGTATAAATGAAAGCCCTGTGATTTTTTTAGAAAGGTTATAAGAGGCCTATAGAACTTACACTCCTATTGATCGTAAGGCCCCGGAAAACTGCTGGGCATAAATGGGGTGTTTGTTGCACAACTGGCTCCTGACATCCGAAAAAAATTACAGAAATTACAAGGCTTCGAGGGGAAAAATCTCAGTGAGTTGGTGGAAATAGCTCAGCAGGGTTTTAACAATCAAGAACCCGTTGACATGGCATCCACTAGGAAAACCACTGAAGTTATCATAGCTGCTCTCCAGGAGCATACCCAAGTTTTGAGCCCCACCCTCCCAGGCCAGAGACCCTAGGCCCTTCTTAAAGCAGAATCAGTGTGCCTATTTTAAGGAAATGGAACATTGGAAAAATGAATGCCCTTGTATAAAGCCAAATCAATGAGCTTATTGCAAAGAAAAAGAACACTGGAAGGAAAAATGCCCACAACAGAAGCCCAAGATTCTTGTTGAGGAGGCCATAAACTGAGGGTGTTGGGACTTCTACCCCTTAGGCACCCAGGAGCCCATGGTAACCGTCAAATCAGGGGCCAACCCATAGACTTCCTAGTAGACACAGGGGCCACTTTTTCAGTTTTAAAAACACTCCAGGGACCACTTTTGGAAAAAAGAGCAATGATTGTAGGTGCCACTGGAAAACCCCAGGCTGTCCACTAAACGAAGGCATGTATAACTTACCTAGGTAAAGGTATCATTACCCATTCCATTTTGGTCATGCCAGACTGTCCCTACTCCCTGTTGGGGCGGGACCTGCTGCAAAAACTTCGGGCCACTCTTTCCTTTGGACCCTCTGGAGCACTTCTAACAGTGCCCAACAGCCCTGCCTATATCCTATTTTCTGCCCTACTCAGGGTTGAGTACCTGTTTTATGAAGGATTGGACACAACTTCTATCCAGGACCAATGTCTCTGTACCCTAAGGTCATAAATCCCACTGGTGTGGGCTGAGGATAACCCCACAGGACTAGCAAGTCACCAGCCACCAGTAGTGGTGCTGGTGTCCAGTGGGGCAACAGAGGTCCGGGTCCACCAATACCCCATATTCCAGGAGGCCAGGACAGGTATTGCAGTACACATCACCTGGCTTCAGGAATCAGGCGTATTAGTCCCTTGCAAATCATCCTGGAACACTCCCCTTCTCCCTGTTAAAAAAACCTGGTACTAATGACTACCTATTTGTCCAGGACGACTACTGACCTGTCCAGGACCTAAGGGAAGTGAACGCCCGCACAGACACAATCCACCCCACCATTCCAAACCTTTACACCTGGCTCAGCCTACTCCCTGCCTACAGAACTTGGTATTCAGTCCTTGATTTGAAAGTTGCCTTCTTGACAATCCCTCTCTCCCATCAGTCAGCCTATTTTTGCCTTTGAATGGGTAGATCTGGAGAGCAGAAAAACCGGACAGTTGACTTGGACTGACCTGCTCCAGGGCTTCAAAAACTCCCCTACTTTATTTGATGAAGCTCTAAGCAAAGACCTCCTCTCATTTAGACATACCCATCAGGAGGTCTCCCTTTTACAATATGTTGATGACTTCCTGTTAGCTGCTGAAACAGAACCAGAGTACAAGCACAACACCATAGACTTCCTCTGAGAACTGGAGAAAATGGGGTACCGTGTCTCCGCCAAAAAGGCACAGCTATGCACCACGGTTGCCACCTACCTGGAATATGAGCTACAGGGAGGCTGACATGCCCTCTCCAAGAGCCAAATCGAGGCCATCCTTTGCATTCCCCCACCAACTACCAAAAGGCAAGTACGAGAATTTCTGAGGGCGGTTGGCTACTGTCAATTGTGGAACCTAGGTTTTGCAGAAATAGCCAAACCTCTGTATGCTAGCACAGGGGGGAGGTGATATACCTCTCCAGTGGAGCCAGGATGAGCTAAACGGTTTTTCCTAGCTTAAATGTGCTCTTGTGTCCTCACCCGCCCTGGCTCTGCCTGTCATTACCAAGCCCTTCCAACTCTTCATAGCCTAGACTAATGTCATGGCAAAGGGAGACCTAACCCAAACTCTAAACCCTTGGAAGAGATCTGTTGCCTGTCTCTCCAAGCGCCTAGATCCAGTCGCCTCAGGATGGCCTGGGTGTATGTGGGCAGTCTCTGCTATGGCTGGACTGGTCAGAGAAGCAAAGAAGCTGACTCTAGGTTGGAATCTGCAAGTGGTCTGGAGCCACACCATTGAGACTCTCCTCCGGAGTCCCCCTGACCAAAGGATTTCCAACTCCCGCATCACTCAGTACCAGGTATTACTCCTTGATCCACCCCAGGTAATGTTCCTCAAAAAAGCTATCTTGAACCCAGCCACTCTCCTGCCGGATGATGACCTGACACTTTCCATTTACAACTGCTTAGAGTACTGGACTCCCTCTCTTGTCTGCGACAGGATTTGAAGGACACACCCCTCCAGTGCACCAACCTTGACCTGTTCATGACAGTAGCAGTTACATCCATGAAGGTAAACGTGTAGCTGGGGCAGTGGTTACATCCTTTACAGAGGTCCTCTGGGAACATGTATTAGGGCATGGGACCTCAGCTCAGAAAGCATAACTTATTGCTCTGACACAAGCCCTGAGACTGGCAAAGGGAAAGGCAGCTAACATTTACACAGACAGCCAGTTCGCGTTTGCCACAGCCCATGTCCACGGGGCCCTATACAAGGAGAGAGGCCTCCTTACTTCTGCAGTAAAGACATCAAAAACAAGGAAGAGATCCTTGCCCAGCTAGAGGCTGTATGGCTGCCAGATCACCTTGCTATCATCCATTGCTGAGGACACCAAGGAGCAGATACACCCACCATGAGGGGAAACATGCAGGCCGACCAAACAGCCAAGGCAGCGGCCCTAGGACCAGTGGCACCCCTTCCCATCCTCCCTGTCCTACCAGACTGCTTCCTACCATCCTCACAGGCCTACTCAGAAACAGACAAAGAAAGTAAATGCCTGGACTGTTCATCAGGGCCCCAAGACTGGCTCATACGCCCAGATGGCCGCCCATTCCTCCCTGAAGCATTAGGGTGACAGCTCATAGACCAGTTACACCAAGAAATCCACCTTGGGGCCTCCAAGATCAGCCAACTCATATCCAGGCATTTGTATATCCCTCATCTCTGCAAATGGACAAAAGATGCAGCCTCCAGATGTCTCCCATGCAACTAGATAAACGTGGATCTAGCTCCTCCCCATTTAGGGGCATGCTTCTGGGGAAAAAGCCTGGGGGAACATTGGGAACTCAACTTCACAGAGATCATGCCAGGCCACGATGGTTATAAATATCTTTCAGTTTTATTTTATATTTTTATTTTTATTTTTATTTTTTTTAATTTATTTTTTTTTAATTATAGATAAAAATATGCACCATAGATGTGGCCCAACCCATCACCCTCCCTCCCCCCAAACCTCCCCCCCCTTCCCCTTCCTTGGTCCTTTCCCCATAGTCTTGTGGTATAGTTCGGTTATAGCCTTCATGTGAAAGCTATAGTTTAGCTTCATAGTAGGGCTGAGTACATTGGATACTTTTTCTTCCATTCCTGGGATACTTTTCTAAGGAGAATACGTTCCAGCTCCATCCATGTAAATATGAAAGAGGTAAAGTCTCCATCTTACTTTAAGGCTGCATAGTATTCCATGGTATACATGTACCACAGTTTGCTAGTCCATTCGTGGGTTGATGGGCACTTGGGCATCTTCCATGACTTAGCAATTATGAATTGGCCTGCAATAAACATTCTGGTACAGATGTCTTTATTATATTGTGACTTTTGGTCTTCTGGGTATAAACCTAGAAGAGGAATTATAGGATCGAAAGGCAGGTCTATTTTAGGTCTAAGTATTCTCCAAACATCCTTCCAGAAGGGACGTATTAGTGGGCATTCCCACCAGCAGTGTAGAAGTGTGCCCTTTCCTCCACATCCACGCCAACATCTCTGGTTTTGGGATTTTGTTATGTGGGCTACTCTTCCTGG
>CAUYPK010072402.1:0-15010 GCA_963574355.1 Loris lydekkerianus | reverse complement strand
TGCGGTGCATTTTACAAGGGTCCATGTGAAACTTAGTAAATGTAGAATATAAATGTCTTAACACAATAACTAAGAAAATGCCAGGAAGGCTATGTTAACCAGTGTGATGAAAATGTGTCAAACAGTCTATAAAACCAGTGTGTGGTGCTCCATGATCGCATTAATGTACACAGCTATGATTTAATAATAATAATTAAAAAAAAAAAAAAAAAAGATGTGAAATCTCAGGTTCCACTGCAGACCTACGGAAGCAGAACCTTTGTGGGTGGAGCCCAGCTTTCCGTTTCAAATGAGCCCTCCAGGGGATCCTCATACACAGTGTAGTACAGTCTGCTTCAGCTGGCAAACAGCAATCTCAATTCTCCCACCCCTTTCCCCAAATTGAGCTTAAAAAATAAATCACAGCTCCTCTTGGCCTTTAAATGTCAAGGATCCTGAGCTCAGAGTACAAGCACCTCTTCTGGAAATGCAGGCCCTAAGCTTTGGCCCTGGGAGTGTCGGAGCCCAACCTCTGCCAAGCTTTCACTGCCCACTTACAAATGGCAGCTTCTGGGAAAGGCACCTCCCTTTCACTTAGAAATACAATAAAATTTAGGTTTGGATGGCGAAAAATAGAAAAACAGCCTTCAAATGGAAGGAGCCAGCATTGGGGAGGGGAGGGGGCCGCAGTGAAGGCACTCCTGGGGCCGCATTGCCTTGCCAAAGTTAGCTCATAAACACTCCCTCTGCTCAGCCACCGAGATGGCCTCATTCGGTGCTGCTCACCCACTTCAGTCGTATAAAGAGCGATAAAGGAAGACAAGGGCGGAATAACCTCTAAATAAAAGATGAGGTAATTTTGAAGGCACATTAGGATTTTATGTGTATTATGGCTTGTGGGTTTTTATTCTAACCAGGGGAGGGCTGCCGCTCACCCGAGCAGGGCCGTCATCCTCATAAAGTGCCGAGGCCAGTGGTGCACATGGTCCAGGGCTGGGCTCCACAGCTTGGGTGGTTTAGGAAAGCCAGGAGCAAGAGACGCAGAAGGTATTTTTTGTCCCCTTAGCTTGGGCTTAATTGCACCAGGCATCTCCACCAGGAAGAAAAGCAAAGCATCTGGATCTTCCTTTCCTACTGGGCCCATGTTTTCCAGAATGCAAAGCTCAGATAGAAATCTCCGAAGGACAGTAGAGACCAGTCCTGAAATAAAAGGCTGACTTCTGAGGGCCCCGTGCAGCCTAGAATCTTCACTGAGAGTGGAGAAATGTGATGCTCTGCAATTCAGATGGGGCAGCTTGCAGCACCCAAATATCCACAAGCGCCAGACAGAAAGCCCCTTTCCAAGAAGCCAAGAGGATTTGGGGCAGGACTGGGTGAAAGGGCAAGGATGAGCCACTGCAGATTCCTTCTACGATTTATATTTAGGCAGTTCAAGACAGGAAGGAAGTCTAGCTGTGCCAGAGGATGAAGCACTGAAACTAAACACTAAGTTTCTTTGTAGTCTGTCTCTCATTTACAAAATCGGAATTGTGCTGTGACATCATTAAGGTCCGCATGTTCCCTGAGCACTTAGCCTGGGTCTGCCCTGAACTAAGCCTTCACTTGTACAGCTCCAGCTTGATGGATGCAGAAATGAAGGCAGAAAAAGTTGTCAATACCTCACCCAAGACACAAGAAAGGAGTCATGATTCAAAGCCAGGTCTCTTTGCCTCTGGAACTCCCACTCCCTGAAGTGAATGTTTGGAAGATATTAACTATGTTAACAATATTAGGAATAGCTAATATTCATGGAAAACTTTCCTTGTGCCAAGCCCAGTTCTAAATGAAATATTGTCTTATTTAATCCTCCAACAGTAGATGATGTTATTAACCCACTGAACAGATAGGGAAATTGAGGTCCGGAGAAGCGAAGTAAATAGCCAGCATCATATAACTGGTAAATGAAGCATCCAGTCCACAAACCACAAAAGGCTGTACACAGAAGCCACATTGTGCTCTGAAGGTTCTGCATCTTCAATTTTATTAATGTGTTCACAGCACCTACTGTGTGCAGGGTTCCATGCCCGGTGCTTGGAGAATTCAGAAGCCTGCAAGGATAAATACCATCTGGCCCTTGCCTATCTCCCAGGAGGTTTTACTGGGCTTGTTCCCGCAGGTACTATAGACACCACCAAACTTTGAGAATCCCCAGGGTCAACAGCCTAATTGTAGATACTTCCTAACCCCTTTCAAAGATCAGGTAGCCCAGTGTTTTTCAAATTCAGGAAAGAGAATCCGAGGGCTCTAGCCCCTGAAATGCAAAAACTGAATTGCTTCAATATTGGTGCCCCTACCCCAGCCTGAGTCAGCTCACCCTAGCTGAAAAAGGCATGGCAAAACGAACAGAGTTGTTTGGAAAACTACAGATTGCAGAATTGGGAAGCCCTAGGATTCCTCTCATCCAGGACTTCCACCCTCTTAGGCAATGACTTTAACATCTCTGTGCCTCTATTTTATTATTTGTAAAATGAGGGTAAATGTACTCTCTTTTATGATGTGTTTGTGACGGATAAACGGATGAACACAGGTAAGGCTGTAATAATAGTGCTTAGTATCTGGGAAGTACTTTCTACACATTTGCCCATTGCTATCTAAATAACAAATATTTATTGAGGACTAGCTAGAACTAGGATGATTGCTATAGACCTGGTCCATACAAAGCACCATCCCAGACACAGGCCAGGGACTCAGCAACTTTGGAATGAGGGGTCCCAATGTCTCAGCAGGGGAAGCTTCCAGCATGAAGAGACCAATGCCTTCTCTGTGGGGCTTAGTGGTGCATAGGCCCTAGATTCAGGCAGCAGAGGATCTTATCTGAATCCTCACTCAATAGCTATAAGCCTTAGATGAGCTAGGTATCCATTTAAAGCCTCAATTTCTCATCTGTAAAATGGAGCTGGAAGGATAATGACAGAACATTCTTTCTGGGCTTATTGCAAAGAGATAACCCATGAAGAGCACACAGTACAGGGCACATAGCAAATGCTAAAAAAAGTGGAAGCTGCTTTTATTATTATATGGTAATAACTACTATTACACTGTTAGATTTCCCATCTTTTCAGTTCCAGTCTGAATGGTGTCTCTTGCAGAGAACCTTCTAAGCCCTCTCCTACTAGAAACACACTAATCCCTTCATTTATCTCTACTTCTCTCAGGGAATTTATTATTTTCTATTCCATTTAACTTATTTATCTTCCTATTTTATCCACCCTATTGGGTTGTAAGCTTCTTGAGGGCAGAGAGTTTGGCTATTTGCTGTTATGTGCAACTGACCAACTTCTGGCAAGTTATAAGCATGCAAATAGGTTTGTTGAATAAAATGAATGAATGAATGAAGTGATTAGTCCGAAGAGGAGAGGGAGGGTTAAGGTGGGTAGGAACTGAAGAAAGACTAAAGTGTACAAGAGCATTGAGCATGTGTGAACACAGAACAGTGTGAGGGCAGCTTTTGTTTGTTTTGCTTTTAGATAAAACCAAACGCTTTATGCTGGAACTCTTCTGAGGGCTTTACATATATCATAAGAACCCTGTGAAGTGGTTACTGTTATGCACTTCATTTTGCAGAAGAGGAAACTGAAAAATGAAGGTTAAGTAATTTGCTGTGACCTACCTGGCCAGCAGGAGGAGGAGGCAGGATTTGAACACAGGTGATTGGACTGCACACAAACTGCAAGTTGAATGTTATAAGAGATGTGGCCCCTGAAATGGACTGCTGTACACCTACGAGCTTCTGGACCATCACTGCAGCCCTGGCCCCAGGGGACCAGCCCTTCTCCATCCCTCTACCATGGCCAGAGTCAGGAATCTTCTCCAAAGGTCTCTCCAACACAAGCCCCATCCCAGCCACTCAGCAGATATGTTCTGCAGCAAATTTCGCAACCAATACTTATTCAGAGCAGGAAAGATTGGGAAATACCACACTAGGAATTGACATACCGAGAGAGTGACAGCAGCATGATCTCATGCCAGCTACTCCATGCTCTGCATGCACCTGGCCATCAGCTGCCCCTGGAATTTTCATAGGGACATCTGGAATCCTGGAAATGGAGCCACATTTCAGTCTCAGCTGGAAATTCTATTCCTTGTTCCATTTCTCTGCTCAGCTGGGTATTGAGCCAATACTTACTGCTGGACAGGGAACAAAAGCTGAGCAGGCAGAGCCACCGCCTTTACGAGAGGGACTCGAGGAAGATTCAGAAGCAGACAGTGTGTCCTGTTGGGTATCCCACTCAGGTAAGTACCTCCTGTTCATTCTCCCTAGACCTGGAAGCCATTCTCTACCCCAGCCCCCACACTCCGTCATTTACCCGGGAAATTCACTTCTCTGGGGTTCTCATCAGAGGCCATACGTTGCCTTGGGCCTTAAGTCTATTAGTGAGCAGGCAAATATTTATTGAAAGCTTCCGCGAGCCAGGTCTCCTGCTGGGCAGCAGGGAAGATCAACCTCCTTGTCTGACAAGCATTAAACCAATGCTCAAAAATAATTAATTACCAATATAAAGAGTGTTATAAGACCTAAGAAACAAAGGGAGAGGGAAAAGGAAGAGGCATTTAGGGTGGGAGTTCCCAGGGAGCCATTAGCTGAGCTACATCCCTGGAGCAACAGGTTTGCCTCACACTTTGAAGACCCCACCCGGCTGTGTTTAGGAACAGTTTCCTGAATACCCCAAACCTGTCTGTATTGTGGAAGATGCACCCTCTGGCCTCCAGGAACAGGTCCTGGGATTACTCATTAACAAATGGGAATATGGCAAACACAGCCACTGGAGGCTTTCTGCGGCTTCTCCAAGAAAGCTAGTCAGAGATTCCCTGGAGTTCCTGCAGAGCGGAGACCCTGGGTTGTGCATAGCTGGCAGCTGACACCCTAAACACAGGGTTCTGGTAAATGATTGTCTGATAACTAAATGAGTAAACAACTCAGAAAAAAATAAAATAAAATAAGGACTGAAGGAAGAATTCAAAGAGTGGGAAGGATGACTCACAGGTAGGGTGACCATATGTCCCAGTTAGCCAAGGCCGGTCTGCAGGTAAGCCTATTGTCCTAATGTGATTATGAATCACACCCCCTCTCACTCTCAGAAGTGTCCCAAACTGGCAGATCCATTATATGCTTACCCTGCTTAGAGTACATTTTGTAAAGAAATGCATTTTTTTAAATCTCTGGTCCCTAAGTGGGGACAGAGGTGAAGTCCCTCTGCCCCTGGGTTGCAGGGCTAGCAGTTCCTCTGGAGGGTCCAGTGTGCAAATGCAAATCTAATCTTCACCCGCGAACATTCAGAAACCACAGTGAGGATGGAGATTGACAGGAACAACTCTCAGGAATCAAAACCGAAAAGGAAAAGTGGATGGATTAAAAAAAAAAAAAAAAAGGCATCCAGGGTCTTAGTGACAATAGGCTTTGTAGCTCATGACAATAAAGCATTTATCTTTCCTAACCTTTGATCTCATTGTCTCTAAAATGTGGAAAATAAGCCCTCATAAAAAATTAGTTAGAGCAAATATATTTGAAAAATAAAAAATCAAAGTAAAAAATTCTACTCTCAAATTTAAAATGTAAAAAATTCAGAAGAAAAAGAAAATGTGGGTAATTATACCTATTCCACTTCCTTGCTGAGCTGCTATATCCAATGAGCTAATGCACGTGCCTCCTAAACCATTCAGCACTAAACTGACACAAGGTTTTAGTTATTAGCTTTTAGGTGTCATTATTTGGTCGTAACTGTTCAATTGTACCAGCGTTGGCAGACCTGTCTGACGTTTCCACTGAGCTCCCTAGCAGGCCTGATGTCCAATCACACTCTCTCCTTCCTTCCTCTGACAACATCTGCCCCTTTATCTCCGAAGTTCCACCTTGGCTGCCTCTAGGGCAGAGACATCCTCCTGGTGCCTCCTTTACCACAGGGCATGACCTGCTGTTTGGCACCTGTAGGTGCTCAGTAATTACTGCCGACAAATAAAAGAAAGCCCAGCTCCCACGCTGGCTCTGGGAACCTGCCTCCACTTCCCCAGGCAGAGTCCTTCACCAGGGCCCCTGAATAATTCCAGCTCCTCTATGTTCCTTAGCCAATGGACTCCAGCATCGAGTACTGAGTTAATCCCACCTGTCTGCCAGTCCTCTGGGGCTGGCTGCTCATCTCAGCTTCTCTCTCTCCTCTGGGCGCCTGGCATCATTGCCACATGAGGTATTTGGGGCACCATTGCTAAATAAGCCATCTTACATTTTCTCTTTAGTTCATGGTGTGTCTGCACAGGCTGTGCCCTCAGTTTGGTGTCCTCCTCCCTGTCTTCTTTACCCTCCTGCCTCTTTCCATTCTTCAGATCCCAGACAGAGCATCACTCTCCCCAAGAAGCCCTTGCTGGCCTCCCTGACTTAGAGGAGTCCCTTGCATTGGCTCTCTCAGAACCTCTTGGATCTTGGTTCTAAAACTCACCTCTGCATGAATATTATATTACTATATATATTTTTTAATGTCTGACCCCTGAACAGGACCCAGAGAACAGAGCCCTTGTCGGCCATGTGCATTGTTGTACTCCCAAAACTAGCATGGTGCCTGCAGGACAATAAAGATTGGTCAGATAAATGAATCAAGGTGGTAGGAGAACACTCAAGAGCGCATGTCCAGGAGCCACTTGGAAGACAAAGGTGGGCACCTGCCGGCTCCACTTCAGTTGGCATCCTGACCCTCTTACCAAGTGCTCCCTGTGGGCCTGCCTGAGTGCTGCCCTGTGGACCCACTCATTGAATGCTCGTGACAACAGTGAAGTTGTGTTCCTACTTTACAGATGAGAAGTATGAAGCATAGATTCTTAAACCTATATCTGAGAAACTCTCAACTGAACAATTTTCCCACCCACATGACCTACAAGTCCTAGAAAACCACGAAGAGGGGTATACATTTGCGAATGCATTGGGAGGACTTAAAAAAATTCTAAGATATTATCTTAGGATGACTTTTGCCTTTTTTGTCTAATTTCTGTGCCATATATATATAAGGGTATAGGCTGGGCGAGTGGTAAAGGGATCTAATTTTTTTTCCTCTGCTTTTCTTAAAGACGTGTTTTGGCAATTCTGGAGCCAGGGTGGGAATGGGCACCCATCAGGGCAGAACCCTGGGAAAATCACTTCTCTTTGTGCCTGAATTTCTTCATCTACAAAAGGTAGATAAATAATATTTACCTCACTAGGAGTTTGGAGATTTAATTAACACTTGCAAAGCGCTTTGAGATGGGAGATAAAAGGGCCTGTTAAAAGAACTGTTAGTGTCAGCACCTAGCTCCTCTGGCCTCTGAGGAAATTTAATCAGGATTGGGAAGACAGAGAAGGCCCCCTGGGCCACCCTCTTCTCCTTAAGCAGCCAGGTTGGCTTTTCACTATCTACTAACCCCAGAATTCTTGCCACCACACCACTGCCCTTGTCATTTCCCCTCCTGAAATTCCTTCCCTCATATAAAATCTGCCAGGAACACTTCAGGTCCCATCTACTTTGCAAAATGTTTCTCAACCTTCCACTTACTCATTCATTCATTCATTCATTCATTCAATGAGGCTTTGGTGAGTGCCTCCCATGTGCCAGGCTCCCACACCTGGGGACCCTGGAAGTTACCTCTTCTTGACCTCTTATACCAAAAGAGGAGACTGGTGCTCAGATAGGTTATACAAGGTGTCTGAGGTCACACAGCTAGCCAGTGGCTGAATCAGGATTGAAACCCACATGTCCCAGGCTCCAAATCCTATAGCATTTCCTCTGCTTTGAGCCATTTCCCACCACAAATCAAAGCATGCGGCCTAAGAAGGAAAGCATGAATCTGACTCACTTGATTATAACTCAAAAGCTTGGTACAAACTCTGTGACTAAATCTGACATGTGGGTTGTCCTTAAAACTCATTTCATAAGCAGGTCCTTCTCAATAGCGTCACCAAGGGGTAACTTAAGGGTGAAGAGAAGAAGCAAAAACCATTCTAAAAACTGCACGTGCTCTACACGCACTGCCTCACAAGTCCTAAGGCCTGAGCCCCTTTCAATCAGATTGTCACCACTGGATTCCACTCCAAGAAATTCAGACACTTCATAGCTTTCTCTCATTTGTTGTCAAAGATGAAATCACAGGAAAGAAAGTAAAAACATGAGCTTTTAAAAAGTCCCAGGAGAGGCTCGGCACCTGTAGCTCAAGTGGCTAACGCGCCAGCCGCTTACACCTGAGCTGGCAGATCCGAATCCAGCCTGGGTCTGCCAAACAACAATGACAGCTGCAACCATAAAATAGACAGGCATTGTGGTGGGTGCCTGTTGTCCCAGCTACTTGGGAGGCTGAGGCAAGAGAATAGCTTGAGCCCAGGACTTGGAGGTTGCTGTGAGCTGTGATGCCACAGCACTCTACCTAGGACGACAGCTTGAGGCTCTGTCTCAAAAAAAAAAAAAAAAAAAGTCCCAGGAGAGATCCCTGCCCTAACTCTTATTGGCTGTAAGACTTCGGGCAAGTCAGTAAACTTCCCTGGGATTCACCTTCCTCAACTATAAAATGAGAATAATGGGATCAGAAAACTCCTAGAGCTGCCTGAAGGATTAAATACGCTTCTTCCTGGGCAGTCTCATGCCTAACGCATCGTAAGGGTTCCAAGAACTCATTGGCCTCTCTTTCTAAAATATGGACATTCCCACAGCCACATACCAGTGCCTTGAAAAGTCATTCTAGGAGGCCAACATTGGATGCTGTCTGCAGGCTTTATGGCTTCAGAAATATGCACAGGGGTCATTGTCATGTGCTAACCAGCTTATGCTTTGAAATTTTGCTTTGACACCTTCACCATAACAATATTAGAGTATAGAGGAGTTGCTGAGGTGCTTTGGAGTTCTGCATGTGAATAAACACTGACTTCCTTTCTCCTGATGAAGCTCAGTGAAGCTCAAATATTATGCTACATCACTTAGAAAACCCTTGAGACACTTAATCATTGCACCAGTCACATGGGACTTAAACTAACGAGGAGGCAGAGGACAAAGGTTTGGGCTCCAGCTGAAGTCATCACCAAACAACTCACAACAGGTCCTCAGCAAGGGGGATAATTTGGCCACTAAGAGGTTTGGGTTGGCTGCTTTTTGAAAATCGGAAGATTTTATGTTAAAATATAATCTCTGGCATTTTTGACAAATTAAAAGAGCTGGGAATTTGGGCCTACATTCTGGTATGCTTTTCCCAGCCTTAATCCTGACTCAGAGTTTGCCACACCCATAAACCATCTGCTTCACCCACTTACATTATTTGCCTGGCCCTGGTAGGCATTTGAGTTTTCTATCCCTGACTAAGCAGTCTCTAAGCCTTTATACATATTGTTCCTCTTGCCTGGAAAGCACTACCTCCTCATCGCTCTTTCTCTGCCTCACTAATTCCTTTTCAGGATTCCTCATTCTGTAAGACATAGTTCAGTTTTATCCTCCTCCAAGAAACCTTTTCTGATAACTATCTTCATCCTCCCCAGACTGGATTCCTATTTAAAGAGCTTCAGTTATCAATTGCCACATAATAAAACCCAAAACTTAAGTGACTTGAAACAACCATAAACAATAATTATCTCACAATTTCCACAAGGTCAGAAATTTGAGAGCAGTTTGCCTGGATGTTTCCATCTTGGGGTCTCTCCTGAGATTGCTGTCATCTGAAGGCTTGGCGGAGGTGCTAGGATCTGCTTCTAGGATGGCTCACTCACATCATAAGCAAATTTGTACCAGCCGTTGGTAGGAGGCATCAGTTCCTGACCGTGGGGAATTCTCAACAGGGCTGCTTGTGTGCCCTCATAACATGGCGGCTGGCTTCCCCTAGAGGAAGTGATCCAAAAAAGAAAGAAAAAGCAGAAGCTCCAAAGTCTTGTATGATCTATCCTTGCAAGTCACACACCTTCATTTCTGCACTATTGTATTTGTTACACACTTTACAGTGTGAGAGGGGACTGATTAGCAAAGGTCACACACCCAAGGAAGTGAGGCTCATGGGCACCATCTGAGATTGGCCTCCACACTGAGTTTCAACACCTTTTATGTTATACTGCGGGGCTTTACACTTCTCTCCCAGTGGAACCATGACTTGTTTAGGGAATATGTCTTTAATCCTGATGTTCCAATTTCTTCCTATTTCACTCAGAGCAAAAGCCAAAGTTCATAGAATGCCTCGACAGCCTGGCCCACGTCATCTCTCTGACTTGAGCACTCTGCCCCAACCAGCTGGAGCTCCCCAAACCCCCAAGCAATCTCCATTCTTAGGTTCTTTGAATGGCTGCTACCCCTCCTAGAAATGCATTTCCCCAGACACTGCCCAATATTGATCCCATCACTTCCTTCCAATATGACTCAAATATATCCTGAAGGACCCAGGTGCCTTCAGCACCAGCATTTCCGATCCCTTTGACCTTCATTTCGTTCACATGTCACATATTTATTCATTATGCTTCTCACTTTCTGTCTCCTCTTCCTAAGAGGAAATCTCTCTAAGGGGAGAAGTTTCCCTCTGTCTTGTTCACTGATAAAGCTCTAGCATCTAGAACACAGTAGGTGCTTAAAAAATTGTTGCTGATGTAGATGAATGAATGAACCAACTAACTCACTGGTACTCCCAGAGATTAGATGCCAGGGAAACTGACACATTATTTTAAAGTGTAAGTTAAAAAAATTCAAGATTCTCAGGGCCAGTCAGGGTGGCTCATGCTTGTAATCCCAACATCCTGGAAGGCCAAGGCAGGTGGATGGCCTAAGCTCAGGAGTTTGAGACCAGCCTGAGCAAGAGTGAGACACTGTCTCTAAAAAATAGCTGGGTGCTGTAGGGGGAGCCTCTAATCCCAGCTACTTGGGAGACTGAGGCAAGAGAATCACTTGTGCCTAAGAGTTTGAGGTTGCTGTGAGCTATGATACCACAGCACTCTACCAAGGGCAACAAAGTGAGACTCCATTTAAAAAAAAAAAAAAAAAAGAAAAAAAAATTCAAGATTCTCTCTTGGTTTAGAGAGGAGATTCTGGAGATGCCCAGAAGTGGACCAAAACACTGAGCATTTACTCTGGACCCAAAATGAGATCCCTGCATGTAGTGTGCACCCACCAAGGATCAGCTCAATTTTCTTCTTTCACCTGTCACTCCCACCCCAGGTGGTAAAGGGACATCCCACCTCAAAACTGCAGGTAGAATGACCATCAAGTACATTCAACAGACTGACCAGCAAGTGCATGAACTTGGCTTCAAACCCCAACTTCCCTGCTTGTTCAAACCCCAACTCCAGCACAGAGAGCACAACCCTGTGTCACAAGGTCCTCACTTATAAAGTAGGAGTAGAAAGAGATGGCTTTTCATAATTTTGTGGTGAGGATGCAGTGAGATAATGTGTATTGCATAGCACAGTGTCTGGCACAATCATAGTAAACATTTAATAAATGCTAAATATTATCATTATTCAGCACTTATGCTGCAAAACTACAATGGAATATATTAAAAATGTCAAAAAGATAAATTTAATAAACAGTGTTTTTAATGTCCCCATTAGTATGGATTAGACAATTAAATCTATTCTAATTCCTGCTGTCTGGGTAATATGCCAGCCAGGAAACCTCAGCTATAAAACTGCTTCATCCACCTTTCATTTGAAAAGAAAAAAAAAAAAAAAATCAATGCGTTGTTATTCTGCTCTCTTATCCTTTGCTTATTTATATGCCTAAATAAGGTTACTGTACAAAACACAATCGTCTGGTCTATAAATAATGAGCAACCTTCCACGCTGTCGGCATCAGCACAGAAAAGTTCTAAATGGATTTCTTGTGCCTGCATCTTTTTCTGCCCTAGATCTGACCCTAAACGTAAATATAGGCAGCTTGGTTGGCATATAAAAGGCGCGATTGACCTGCTGACCCAGTTTGCAGAGCCGGCTCCACGCAGAACTATTTGCAGCCTCTGTAGAGAAACCTTCGGGCCACACAAACCAAAAGCCGCTCACTCACTTGCTGTAATTAGTCCTTGAACGCCTGCTGGACGCCCCGCACTGGACTCGGAGATGCTTGTGCCCCACACTGTGCAGACACCCACTTCGCTCTAGTTCTGACTTGAGTCTTGTGTCTGTTATGAACAAAGAATAGCAAAGATCTTTCTCTCTCTTTTTTTTTTTCTTGCTATTCCTAGGAGAAGCAGCCAACACAGTAATGCAGCAAGAGTTAGTGAAAAATTCTCCCTAATCTCGAGGATTGTCTTTCTAGTGAAGTAGCAAACTTCCATCTCTCTCTCTTTTTTCTTCCTCTTGCCTTCCTTTGCTGTATTATTCTGGCCGACCAGTATAAAGAGGCAAAGTGATCCTGCAGGACTGGTTACCACCTGACAGGAGTAAGAGTCTGTGAAAGGATGGGGGATGGAGGCCAGGTCCTGAGAATCATGGCATTTCGTGCAGACAGTCTTGTCTTTTAGACACTGGCGATCAGGTAATGCAACTTTTCTCTCTTCACCACCAGTGGAAACCCAAGTCCCTAAAATAAATCACAGTTGATTTTATTTCTAGCACTTTCTGACACTTTATGACAAAGAGCTCCCCTGTGTCATTTCATTTGCTGCACACAACCACTCCATCGTGTATATACACCAACCCCACTTTACAGGTGGAAACACTGAGACCTGGTGAGGAAGAAATAGCTTTACTCAAGGCCACAGGTTAGTAAATAGCAAATCTATGAATCAAAACAGGGTCTAATCATTCTGGAACCTTCCATACGGCATGGTAGGTAGCTGTGTGGCCTCTAAAGCTGGCCTGCCTGTGTCACATCCAGACCTTCCCTTGAGCCACCACATCTGCACCATAGGCATGATGTGAGCAGCGCCCATGATGTCCCGTAGAGCAACTGATGATAGAGGTCTTCCGTACTCATCAGCACACTTCAATAACTCATGAGTGTTAGTGAACACTGCTAGGTTGTGAGCACTATCTTTGCCCCAGACTGTACACCAAAGCAGGGGCTGCTACTTGCATTCCTTCTTCCAAAGCGAAATCCCAGTTTTCAAACTTCTGGCAGCCAGATGTAGCTATAGATTAAGTTTTTCCCAAAGTAATGTAAGTGGAAGTGAGACTCTTCCAGGCAATATCCTCCTGGACGGGGAGGAGGCCCAGCTCTGTCCTCACCTCCTGGCCCCCAAGCAGTGCTCCTGGACCTGAAGAGGAAACCACGTGGAAGATTTCTAAGAGTCAGGATAGAGATACCACACCCTACCACACCACACCACTGACACAACACAACACCACACCACACAGTACCACACCACACAGTACCATGCCACATGACACCATATGACACAACATGACACCACAACACATGACATCGCACTACACAATACCACATGCCACGGCACCACACCATACCACACCACACCACTGACACCACACAACACCACACCATATAGTACCACACCACAGGACACCATATGATAGGACACCATATGATACACCACAATACCACACCCCACGACACCACACCACATGATACCACATTCTACCACAGCACACCACACAATGCCACACCACACCACACTATACAGTATCGCACCATACAATACCACACCACATGACATCACATGACACCACACAATGCCACACCGCACCACACTATACCACATGATACCACAAGAAACCACCCCACATGACATCACACCACACACCATATAATACCATGCTACACACCACACCACACCACACTGCACCACACACCACACCACACCATATTGCACTGCACTGCACCACACCACATGACATCACACCATACCATGCCACACAACACCACACCAGACCACACACATGACATCACAGCATAGCACATCACACCACATGGCACCACAGGTGGCTATATTTTGATAGGAGAAAAGTTAAAGACCTCCTCACAGTACAGAGAACTAAGGGAGCTCTGCCCATCTCAGCACAGCCTCTGCCCAGGAGCAGAGTTCATGTCCCTAACACTCGAACAAGCTGGGCCAGCCTCTCTGCCACTGCCATCATCAGATGGACCCCATGTGGGCTGACTGTGGCATAACTCTCTGCCACATGCTGAGCACTAATGATAAGCAACACACATCCTCACTGAGAGCTCACTCTGACCCTGTAAAGTAACTGTGAGGCCCATTGTGCAGGTGAGAAATGTGAGGCCCAGGGAGAGGTTCTCACCAAACCCCTGAGACACAGCCCAGGTCTGAAATCCAGGCCGCCTGACTCCCCACCCTGTATTCTTCCCACCATACCACACCACATGACATCACATGAGGTCCCTGCCTCAGAACTCAGAAGGACCCCAACATCCTGAACCCTCAAGAAGAGCTCTCGAGGTCTGGAGGTACACAGTGATGGAGGCCATGGGGTACTTACCTTCACACATCCCAAAGCCAGACTACCCAGGTCTAACGTCCAGCTTAGCAGCTGTGCAAACTTGGGCAAAGCACCTCGAACCTCTCTGACTTTCAGCTTCCTTGTGCGCAAACCAGGACAACAACCCAGAAGTTTTATAAAAATTAGATAAGGGAGGTTCAGTGCCTGTAGCTCAGCAGCTAGGGTGCCAGCCACATACACTGGAGCTGGCAGGTTCAAATCCAACTTGGGCCTGCCAAACAACAATAACAACTGCAACCAAAAAATAGCCAGGTGTTGTGGCAGGTGCCTGTAGTCCCAGCTACTTGAGAGGCTGAGGCAAGAAAATCACTTAAGCCCAAGAATTTGAGGTTGCTGTGAGCTGTGATGCCATGGTACTCTACCAAGGGTGACATAGTGGGACTCTGTCTCAAAAAACAAAAAAATTAGATAAGGGAACACATGCAAAGCTCCAAATTATCAGTAGTAATATATTTTTTCATTTCCTTGCTAATTTTTTGTGTTTATTTCTTTGCTTTTTTTTTTTTTTTTTTTTTTTTTATTTTGTTTATAAAAATTACCCAACAAATGCCATAAAAAATTTACAATGCAACACAAGCAAATAAAAACAAATTTTGGGAGTTG